>CM021102.1:405168925-405387667 GCA_007115665.2 Sequoiadendron giganteum | reverse complement strand
AAAATAGAGGGAAGGAGAGAGGGAGGAAGAGGTAGGGATGGAGAGAGAGAGGTGAGAGAGATAAGAGAGAGGAGGGAGGAATAGGTAGGGAGAGAGGGGTGAGATAGAGAGAAAGAGAGCAGAGAGGGAAGGGGAAAGAGAGAAGTGAGATAGGTGATAGAGATGTGTGATGGAGCTTAAAATTAGAGAGATAAGGAGGAAGGTGGAGAGATTGAGATGGAAGGAGGGGAGAGAGAGATGTATAGAGGGATAGGTTAGAAAGAGAGAAGTAGAGAGCAAAGGTGGGTGAAAGGAAGAGAGAGGGAGAGAGAGAGGGGGAGAAAGAGAGGTGAGATAAAGAGAAGTAGAAAGGGAAGGAGAGAGAGGGAGATAGAGAAAATTAGAGAGGGAGAGAGGGAAGGAGAGAGAAGTGAGATAGAGAGAACTAGAGAGGGAAGGAGAGAGAGAGAATGACAAGATAGAGAGTAGAGAGGGGAGGAGAGAGCAAGGGAAGCAAAGAGAGAAAGTAAGAGAGGAGAGGGAAGGAGGGAGGGATAGATAGGTATAGAGAGTAGAGAGAGATATATTGAGATAAAAGGAGAGGGATGAGATATAGAAAAATGTAGAGAGGGAAGGAGGGAGGGAGATAGATATTGGAGAGGGAAGGAGAGAGAGATGGACATGTAGAGACATAGTTCTTGAGCTCAAGGAAGATATTGTTAGATAAAGGAATGGAGATAGTGAGACAGAGAGGTCTAGAGAATAAGAGATGAAAATGAGTGAGATAGAGAGAGAAAGATGAAATTTAACCTCCTGAGTACTAAAATTTGACCTCCTGATTACTGAAATTTGACATGCTGATTACTGAAATTTGACTAAGTCTGAAATTTTTAAGATCTTCCAAAAACTAGAATTTACATTATAACTCTTAGAGATCTGAAACCACTCTCAAACATCTTGCCTATATATACATGAAATATAACTTAAAGTATAAGAAAGTAAATGTCCATATGTAAATGTCAACTTATACTTAAATATTTATTTCATGTATATAGTTTCCCTGACAGAGAAAGCGAAAATCTAGTTCTATGCAAAGCAGGCCATTTGGTGCTCACCAAAAGGCCTGCTTTAGACGTGTTAATTAACAAGATTTGCTAAATTTTCTCATATTTTTGTCTATGCTCCCCATCTCATTTGCACGTCTTTCAATGCAAGTTTATAAAAAAAACCATGATAGTGTTAACCTCTATCTTAGCTATCTAAATATATAATTATTTTTTTATTTTGATTTAGTTAAGGTTTTGATCCATGGCTTCTATTGTAAAAGCCTTCGTTTTTGGTCAAAAACCAACATGTGCTAGGTTTAGGATATATTTTTACACGTTCATCAGAACGTGAAACAAATTATGTTTTTTGAAACTACACTCCATTCTACACATGATGAAAAAAATAAATCAATTTTCGATTAGTTTGCGAAAAATTTGGGGGGGAGCACGCTCAAATTTTAGCTTTTTAGGATGTGTCCACTTTGAAAATTCATAAAATATTATATATTCATTAAAAAAATTATCCGAAAGAAGGAGGATAAACTACATGGTGTTAGCTGATTTCTCACTATTGGGATTTTTGAAATTCTGAAAAAAAGTTAACCAAAAAGGGGGGAGCCCTCAGGCGCTATGCTACTTTTTTTTATAAAAACAGGACCTATTTTGGGCCCCCCCCTTTTTGAAACCCTTAATATTCATTAATTTTAAAAAACAATAGTAGCTTAGAAACTAGACTTGGAGCACTTCAACTTTTGTTCTTGCCACATCTTGAAATTTTGAGCATAACTATCTTCATTTTCTCGTGCAAATCAGATTTTCCTGATTTTAGGAAAAAAAGTGGCATCTTAAGAGCCAAAATTTTGTCACAGATTGGTGCACTTACCCATATGAGGATGGATATTAGAAGAGTTGGATGATGGATGAAAGCTCGGTTCAAAAGGTTGGATTTTGATTTTAGAGGAGGAAAAAATTTAAGATGAAGGAGAAGTGGATTGGTGATTTAGAAGAATGAGACTTGAAGATGAATATTAAGGATGAAATTGGATTTGTATTGAAAGGGGATAGGCTAGATTAGGATGTGGATGAATATAAGGGGGGATTCATAAAAAAGAAGAAGTGCTAAACTATAAAATGCACAAATTCTAAAGTGTGTAAGCAATGAGTTGTCTACGAAATGAATTGCATAAGAATTGAATTGTGTAGGTACTAAAGAATAGGGTGAAGGTGATAAAGTGGAAATATGAAGGGAAATTTGGTTTTTTTTATAAGTTAGTTGGCTTGATTTTAAAATAGAGGATTGAATTGGAGAGATTTGGGGTGATTTTGTTAAATTTGGGATTGGATTAGAAGGATGAATTGGATATTTGGAGGAAAATATTGGATGGTTTATTCGAGATGAAGACCTTTTTTTACTAAGGGTGGATTTGAAAGCACACCAAACAAATAAATTAGATTGAGGGATATTTGAACTAATATGTACATGCACTATTTTTATATAAGAGGATTTACACTAATCACTAGTACAATCCTAAATTATTCAAGTGGGAGTGACTCTTAGTGTTTGCCTTGCAAGGAAGGTAAGGTAGTGGAACAGCTTCCTATACTAATCCTGAGAGGAGAGTTATGAGGAATTTTTTTAGGTCTGAATAGTTATAGAAAATTAAATAAAAATAACATAAAAAAAATTCATGCCACAAAAAGTGATTTACATTTCCAAAGAAAAACCCCAAATCCCAAAAACAACCCAAAATATTATTTTAAAATCAATAAGATTACAATATACTTGCAAAGTATGATTTCTCATTGTAATATCACCAACCAAAGATACGAAGGAAAATCAATAGCTATAAGACTCTTACACCCAACCTTGATATCATGCACCTAATATATAGGAGATACAATACATGAAACTGTCAAATGGTATTATAAAACCATGAGGTAAAACCACCTAAAAAGTGGCATCCATCCTTATCTCCAATAATAGATGCCAATGATGTGTCAAAACACACACCATATCATGTAAATCCCCTTTTATAGCTCATTTACATGTCCAACACGTTTTTGCATCTCCCATTTCAGGAGACCCAAATTTCAGAGGCCATAACTTTTGATTTGGGTATCCATTTAATGAACCATTTAAATTGTCAAAAATCTTGTGAAGTGCTCTATCAAGATATAACCTTAGATCACTAGTTATGACCACTTTCAAGCCCAAAAAACCTCTAAGGCCTTCAAAATGGACTTTGAAACTTTCACAAATAGAAACTTAAATATCTTCAAATCTAGACATGATCTTGTAAAAAAAATTACGAGCATACTTATTTAGCCCTTTTGAAGCTTTGTGGAAAATTCTTCACCAATCCATGCTCAAATGTAAACTTACTATATATAGTAATCTCATGTAATTGCAAGGTTGATACACCATTTTCCTAACAAGACCATAGTAGAATTAACTACTAATATCATCTACCCTATGAGGGATAGCTAGGAAACGTTGTGTTGCACAAAAATACCTTATCGAGGATGGTCAAAGGCTTTGTGACCCAAGGTTAGTTTTATATAAACAAATGAAGGTACTTGTGAGTAAATTTAGATAAAAATAAACTTCCCTTGAACCATAGTAAGATATGGATAAAAAGGTCTTGAGCTAGGGTGAGCAATGTTTTTTGGGAGTCCTTTGAATACCTCAAGAGTACATGAGAAAAAAATTATAGATGAAGAGGAAATTTTCCAAACAATCAAGAGGAGAGAGTAACCCACTCTCTAGCTCCACTTTCCTAAGGTATAAAATTTTGGAGGGCTTATCCAATATTTGCAAGATTCCACTTCTAAGAGGGGTGTCTTTTTATTCACCCCCCACTCTTTATACTCCACTAGAACACAAGAGTTAAGTTTTCCCCATAATGTGATGAAATTCCTTGGAAATCCCCCTAAAAGGAATGATCGAAGTGTTTTTGGTCACCCAAGATCATATGAATTGCAAGGGGAAATTATATTTGGACAAAAAATTTATGTTGCACAAATGGGGTTAGTCTACAACAAGTAGCTTGATAAAATTCTTAGAAAAATAAAAAATAATGAGCAAACTTTACTAGCACCAAAAGGAACTAGCAAGTTGAGAAATTGTGAAGGTGTTAAAATATAAAGAGCGAAAATTAAATGATTATACTTGAAAAGTGCATGCATGAATTGACAGGTCAAAAACATTGATCTACGTATGTGTTGAATTATAGAGGCACTAAAGACAAATCATAAGTGTTGATTTAGGAAATTGCATAGGACATAAAATAGATGCTAATGATTATTTTTAGAAAATAATAAGTACCTATAAAAATAAATGTTAGAAAATGTGAGAATGATAATAAAGCACATTAGTAGATGAATAGAAAGTGAACTTTTGAAAACGCATAAAATAATAGAAACGAGGAAGAAAAGCCTTAGGTGCAAAAGTGTTGATCTATATATGCACTCATTTGTAAAATATCTTATTCACAAAGTTTTTTTTTTGATATATACATGTATTTTGTTGATTTACAAAGGTGTTGAATTATGTGGGAAAAAACACATATAAGAAAATAAGTTATCACAAGCATTGATCTAGAAACATAGATGCTAATCTCAAAATAAAGGGACTAAAACACAAACCATGGGCACTAATCTAGAACCCAAGATGTGAAAAATCAATTGCCTCAACTAACAAAATGGAGTTAGAACAACCAACATGCTCAAATGAAGATATTAAAATAAACAAGGGAAATAACATAAATAGTCTAATGAAATAATGGAACATTTTACTTTGTTTTATTCTGTTTCTCCCTTAATTGAATGTAAATAGAGTGCACCTAATAGCTCCACTTGATGTGCTCTTTGTTATGTGATGATGGGTGGAATGTGGTTTCTTAATAAACCAAAAAAATAATGTTAGGATTAGGATGGTAGATTAAGAAAATGATGACATAATGATAGCATAGAAGTGGATGCTGAAATGGGATTCTCTAGGCCTCCAATTTATAGATTTTCCATGAGAAAATTCAAGGGTCAAGATGCAATGTCTAATGGATTGTAGGATTTGAGGAGGATGAAATAATGGATTAAATTCGGGTATGTGTAGGATCATCATGGAAAAAACAGGCCCTTAAGAGGTGAAAAATTCAGAAAAATGAGAGTTAGGCAACTTGACGTAAAAATTTGAATAAGTTATCTACGTTATTTTAAAAATATGTAAGAATAGAATTTGTAGAAAATTGAATGTAGTTTCTAAACTACTAGGTTTAAAAAAAAAAAAAAATCTATTTGGTGAAAATTTGAAATTTCAATGCAGTAGCACTTAAATTTCAAGGAAAAAATAAGAAGTAGGTGTCTATCTAACCACCCTAACCACAAAAATGATAATATTTTTTTATAAGATTTTAGATATAAGTAGAGGACTCATGTCCCAATGTGATGCATATTTTTTTGTAATTTGTTTCCAAGTAAATAATTAATTATGAATTTTTTATTACAACTTTTAAAAAATATAAAAACTCGTATGTCTGACCACCTTAACTTGGTCAAAACTTCATGAAATTCATTTTTTTTTTTAATCCTATAGTACGTGAATCATAGAATGTGATGCATGTTTCAGATTCAAAAAATGTGATACCGTTTGAAAGCTATAGATATTTTTCAATCAGCCTATCAATCAAGACTTTAGTTGTAATTCAAATAGAAAATGAATAATAATTATTTATTAAATTCAAAGTAAAGCATAATTTATATTGGTGGAAAGATGAGAATATCTTTTAAAAACCGTTTTCATTTCATCAATTTTGGGTAAAAAAAAAGGCCTTAGCCACATACCCATCATATCACCACTTTTTGGCCCATCATGATCCTACACATACCCATCCTTAGCCTTGTGACAAGTATCACTAGAGGAATGGATGTTTAAGAGCACACCATGTGTAAGGAATATGGTGGCTCATGAAAGAGACAAGTCTGAGAAGTAAGATGACTACTTTATGACATTTATAAGAGTTAGGATGGCTACACATATGTAATAATAATTCTTACACATGTGTGAACAAAGAGTAGGGTTGGTAAGTATGCTCACACGTGTGGGAGCATGAGGGAGGTAAAGACATTTTTTAAGTGATGGAAAAATTTATATTTTGAACTATGTAGATAATTCAATGGTTATGATTAAATGGACAAGGATTAAAGGTGATGCATAGATTTAAATTGTTGCAAAGACTGTTGTCGTTGCACCAAAAGATCGACCTGTTAATGCCCAATACAACCGCTAGATTTATACAAGATCCAAGATCCATAGGAGGCAGTTAAACCATGCCATGAAGCCTGACCACCGCGCTGGCCCACACCAAGGAGACCAAGGGCGACACCTTTCAACAATCCCCCCAATGCAAGCGAGGGGTTAGAACTTGTGACCTCGGCTTTGATACCAATTTTTGCAAAGACGACTGTCGTTGCACCAAAAGATCGACCTGTTAATGCCCAATACAACCGCTAGATTTATACAAGATCCAAGATCCACATGAGGCAGTTAAACCATGTCACGAAGCCCGAGCGCCACGCTGGCCCACGTCGAGTAGACCAAGGGTGACACCTTGCAACATAAATATGTATTAATTTATTTATTTAGTTGGAGGATTTGGGGGATAATATTAGACTTAAATAGTCACTAGATGCCCTTTGATGGTGCCATCTTAGACCAGCGTTTGAAATTAATAATGAAACACCCATTTAGCAAGGACCTAAAAATAATGAAGATGATCCTAGGTGCTGATTTTATCAAGCTTTTTGAGTGTTGCGGGGTGAATACAAAAATCACTTCACGTTTTGTGGCCTCCTTGCTCAACCTTGGCAAGAAAAAAAATGGTGAAAGAATTGGCCTCCATTGTATTCAAAAAACACAATCTTCAAGGTTTGAATGTACCTTGCTTCGGTAAGGCTTGGTGTTGGCATCTCGTAGCAGCGGCTTCCTCAGTATAGGCACATGACATCTGGTAGCATTGAATGGTTTCCCTTCCTTGACAACTTCCACATGGTTTCATAGCCACAACATAGAGCTACAACATGGATGGGGTGTGTTTTTCTCAAGAAAGTCAACAACCTGGAACGAATGATTGACTTCCAATGGATTTTGGACTTTGATGCCTCCCTTGGTGTGGTATGAGCGTTGGGTCTACCCAAACCCCTGTTCAATGGGTTTTTTTTGTTCTTAAATTTTTTTTGTTTCTTGGCCCAGGCTTTGGTTTTGGCTTCTCTACCTTTTTGCACTTTTTTATGGGCCAAGTTGTCGGGCCTCGATCCCCTTGTAATCTTTAATATGTAATCTTTGATGGCATCATCATGCCTCTATGTACTTTCATTTTATATTAATATAATTGTTCAAGAATTTCGCCTTTTTCTTTACAAAAAAAGATTAAACTTAAATAAAGGTAAGTTTATTTCATTAAGGGTGAGCGATAAAAGTGAAAGGTTAAACTTAATTACTTATTTAAGTGGCTAGGATAGGTAGAATCAAGTGTGGTCGGGTATGGACAAATTTAGGTGTCTATAGTAAGTAAAAAAGATTTTCTTACGCAACCTTATTGCAAAAAAATAAATTATTCTAATAATTTCTAACATAGAAACACTTCATTTCCAACATTACATACATTTTGCATCATTTTTGCTATAATTGAAATTTTAACTATGAATACATTATCTATTTTTAACAAAAATGTGATGTAATTTGAAAACCACCAATATCTATTGAATCTTAAGTCCAATTGCTATAAATAAAAAATAAAATGTTATAACAATAATGCATTCCCTTTAATATAACATCCAATTTTGACTTGCATTTTATTAATTCTTTCCAAAGTAAATAAAATTTTAATTTCCTAATTAACCTAACGGAATGCATCTTTTGTTTGAAATTGAAACCCTTTGGAAAAAACAAAATCTCATAAAATGGTTGTGATTATGTATAATTTGCACTTTCATTGCCGTAAACATCCCACTCATTTACGGAACCTCACTAGACCAAGACAAATTTGAAAAGTCATGTCGTGTGGAGTGGGAGTAAAGTCTTGAACATCAACACCAACTCTAATGACTGAAGTCGTGCTAGTACAGAGCAATGTCGTGTTGACTGGGAATGCAAGTGAAGATGCTGCCCATAATTTTCATTGCTCCTTCCAACTTCCTTCCGAGGAAAACGTAGTCACTTGCAGGGAAATATATCCATGTGAAATCAAACACAATCTTCTCTATTGTTTTATCCTGGACGAAAAAGTGGTCGCTTGCAGGGAAATTAGTGCCGGTGTTAGGTGTTACATGAGCTGCGCTGTGGACGCCATGAAAGTGTTTGGATATTTTATCCTGCTCTATTCCCTCTTCTTTGAGCTGCCTGTCTGCCACAGCGAAACGCCAAAAACAGAGTTTCCTGAAGATGACATACGGTGCCTCAATGAGACTAAAGCAGAATTGACTGATCCAAATCAGTCTCTTTTCACGTGGCGGTTTGGGAACAGCAGCCAAGGCTTTATCTGCAACTTCGTGGGAATTCAGTGCTGGTATAGCGATGACGGGAAAGTGCTAAGCATTAAGGTCCCTGGAATGAAGCTTTCGGGAGGTTTCCCAAGCGGCTTGAAGTACTGTGGAAGTATGACTAACTTGGATCTTTCTGGCAATAGTCTTTCAGGCCAAATCCCAAGGGATCTCTGCAAATGGCTTCCCTTTCTTGTGCAAATTGATCTTTCGTCAAACCAGTTTACTGGGTCGATTCCCCCCGAGCTCGCTAATTGTTCTTATCTGAATGTCCTTCGCTTGAATGACAACCAACTTAGCGGCTCGATACCATGGGAATTGACGCGGCTGGAGCGGCTCGGTGACTTCAATTTTGCAAATAATATGCTTACAGGGCCAATACCCGCTAAGTGGGCCTCTGATAGCACCGACCTTTTTGAGGGTAACGCTGCACTATGTTCGAAACCCTTGAACAGGGCATGTGTGATACCAGATTCGGTGGATCCGATGTTTGTTGCTGCGTTTGTGCTTTACGGCATTGTGATTATTACCTGGAGCATGCTCGGCATTCGCTGCTGGATTTCACGAAAAGCATCTCGAGGATCGCCACTGCCGCCATTTAAGCAGCCCCTTGATCATGTAAAAATTCGGAGGTCCAAAAAAGTTTTCTTGTTCGAGAAGCCCATGAAAAAGATGGGGGTGGGTGACCTTGCGGATGCCACCCACAACTTCAGCGAAGGCAACATCATATGGAGTGACAGCACAGGGGTGTTTTACAAGGCTGAGCTGCCCGACGGTTCTCTGCTGACGGTAAAGAGGCTGAGGACATGCGACCAGATTGAAAAGGAGTTCAAGTGGGAGATGAAGACATTGGGAAATCTCAGGCACCGCAATCTGCTCCCGCTTTTGGGTTACTGCATTGCCGACGACCAAGAGCGTCTGCTCGTCTACAAATACATGGCCAGAGGAACCCTCCTCAATTGCTTTCACGGCCTCCACAGAGATCAGAATGGCTTGGACTGGCCCACCAAACTTAGGATTTGTACTGGAATTTCAAGAGGACTGGCATGGCTTCACCACATCTGCAATCCTCATATCATCCACCGCAATATATGTTCAGCCGTCATTTATGTGGATGATGATTATGAGCCCCGTATCAGTGGGTTTGGATTAGCGAGATTCACCAGCGATGAAGGCGAGACTTGTATTTCTTCCCAGAATCATTTGGTGAACGAATTCGAATATGATGCGCCGGAACAGAGGAGGAATATTCCGTCTTTGGCCACATTGAAAGGGGACGTGTACAGTTTTGGAGCAGTTGTGTTTGAAGTGATAACTGGATTAAAGCCCGACGATGCACTCATGGCAAATGAAAGTGGACAGGAATCAACGCTGATCGAGTGGATACGTGGCGGCGGCACACACGTAATAGAGAAATATGTGGAAGAGAATTGTTTATTTTCGGAGGAAGAGAAATCAGTAGCTGAGGAGTTAATGGAGATGGGTTTTTGGTGTGTAAGACATAACCCAGAAGAAAGGCCTTCAATGTATCAAGCGTACGAGTCTTTGTCTAAAATTGGCGACAAGTATGGAGTAAGGGATAACAATGGGGAAACACCCTTAATTGGACAGCACGAGGAACATTGGTCGACTCAGGGAGGGAAAAAAAAGGTACATTGAATGGTGTCAATTGATTCCAAACTTTTTGGAATACATTTGCACTGCTTTTTATATTTTATTGTTTTATTTTTAATTCTCATTTTTTTAAAGGGTTAAGTATTGTATTGTTTATTGCAGGGCAATTTCACTATCATGTTGCTAAATAATTAGTTTTTAAAGAAAAGTCTTAATTTTTAATAGAATATTATGTAGTTTCTTTTCAAAAAATATATGATAAGTTGGTTATGTTATTTTTATTGCACAAAATAAATATATTTTATTAAATTTTTTTATTTTCAATTATTAAATTATCTTTAATAAATAGGGGTTACATGTCCCTTACTCAATACAAAACTTCTTAAGTTAACAAAACATTATTTTATAAGATATAAAACAATATAATTATACAAACAATGAACGCAACAAATAGAAATAATACAAAATATCAATAAAGAGACACAATAGTTGTCACTTTGCATAATATTGAGATCCTTGAGACTTGTGATTGCCTCGAATTCATCCATCACAAACTTCATCGTCTTCAACAAAGTGATACTATCCTTTTTTCCATAACCTTATGAAACTGACCTAGAATGAATTTACCTTTGTGACTATCAAGAGAAGGCATAGACATACTATTTATTGATTTTGTCTATCTCAAAGTGGAACATTATCATGTTGGTTATAGAGCTCCTCATGACCAAATTTTCTTTTTATCTATTTGATAAATTTAATTTTATTAAAAATAGTAAAATGTGTTATTTTTAGATCTCAAATCAAGTATAATAATTGTGAGTGAGATTCAATTCAAATTTGTTAAAGAAATATAAAAGGGTTAGAGATCTATCATGTCTAATTTGGTAGTTGTAGAGGCTAAAACTGGCTAGAAGTTACTTGAGGAGGTCCTATATTGGTAGAAATGTATTCTAGAAGTTTTTTTATCTATTAGTGGTTGGCAATGTTTGAAGGTACATGCTCATGTCATGAGGAGCACAATCCTAAACATGTCAATCTTATGTATCCTCTATACTTAATGATGGTGCAAATCACCTATAACTATCACCACATCTTGAATATTATAAAACTTGTTAGATTTGAAAAGAGGGGAAGAAGGGGTGTGAATGGAACATTTGGGAGTTTTCCTCATTCAAGCCCCTAATAAAATATAATCAAGCCTGAATTAGTTGAAAAGTTATAAGTGTGGTCATTTGGTGCTAGTGTATACAATAATAATGGAGGATGCCCTAGGTGTGCATAGGTCTAGGTGTAGGTGCTAGAAGATCTTACATTACCTTTTGAAAATTTCACTCAAATAAGAATATTTATGATTGAATTGAGTATTAGAAAGCAGACTAAGGTTAACTTTTTCCAATAGGAGTGATTTTTTAGATGACAAAAGTAATTTTTGAATGCATAGAGAATGAGCATGCATAGTCTCATCCTAGGGACATAAGCACCCCATTCTAGTGTCCCAAGTGACTAAAGAGTACAAAATGGTGGTAGGAGATTCTTAGAGTAGAAAGGTTATTATTAAGATGGGATGAAACATTTTTATTGTGATTTGAGCTCTAAGAGGTCAAAAATATACTTGTCATAAATGAGCACTAAACAAGTTTCAAGATGAGATTAAAAGTGTAAAGTAAGCTCACTTTTCATCTCTACATTATTGCCCTAATGTAGTGGGGTTGAGCTACAAAAAATCAAGTACGCTAAAATTGAAAAAAAAAATGATACTTGATAAAAAGGATATACATGTTCAAAGGATATTGAAAAAATCTACTTGACACCATCTACCTATATTTTGTTGAAGACTTGTCTTCATATTTGTAGTACTAGATGAATAAATTAATGTTTACCATTAAAAAATTCTTAGAAGAGAAATTCCACATGTGAGCTACTATGCATTAAATTTTAAATTTGTTGAACTAGGTAAGTAGAGCATATCATATATTTGGAACTAATACGAGTACCAATCACACCTAATAACATTGATACCCTCACCTTAATTGCCATGAATGAATAGATCTTTCTCAAGAATATGATATTTAACATAGGGAACTAGGGTCTAAGTTTAGACCACCATGAAATTTGCATGATCAAATGTTCCGCACTCCAAATTTGCATGACCAAATGTTCCACACTCTTTATTTTTAAATTGGATCACTCCAAGGTGTCGGTGGTGACATGCTACAACATTGGATAGGGGCACATGTTGACCCAAATTAACATGTGCCTACTCCACCTATTGTTGGGCTCCTTCTTCACCTAGTATTACTACACCCATTCACCAGTAGGTAGTGGTTTTAATATTAGGAGCATTGAGTTTTCTATTAGGAAATATAACTGACCAAGCTACCTTTAGGGAAACTAAAGTCAAGGGTGTTTTTCTAGCACCTCATGCACCTTGATGCCACATTTTTATTAGAATTAAAATCAACCACGTTATGGTCCCACTCATGCATCCAACTTAGGAGCTATAATAGATGATCAATCTTTCTTAGGTACACTATATGATCGTCCTATATAGGTACATGCCACATTTCAAATTTTTATATTAAACTTAATAAATAGCTTAATCTATTTTAAAATATAATTTATCAATTTAAAATTTGAATTATATATTGTGAACTATTTGGTGTAGATGAATGGCTCGAGGACATAATCTTAATTAGATAAATTATGTTTTGCATTGATAGTTGTACAAATTAGAACACCTTATGTGGTAGACCAATAAATTGCCCTTAAGAACAAATTATACATAGAGTTCATTATTACATATAAAAATTTAATTAGTTTTTCCAAAGTAGATACATTTTAATAATTACATATTTTAATTCAAAATGTGAAAATTCTTACTACAATTGGGAGGTCATGACACTTCCATATCAGATCAACCAAAATGTGTGGTGAGTGCTCCTCCATCATTTGTTGCTATGCCCAAGTCATCTGAAGTGTGTAGTTGAAAATTATATTTATACTTTGAATTCACTTGAAATACAAATTTGTAATTTTAAAATCATTGTTGAATTTATATATGTATGTCCATATATATGTAGATTGATAACACTATCAAGGTAGCCACTAAGGAACCTGTACAGTTTCATGAGTCATCCACAACCTTCTTGATCCTGCTAGTAAATTTTCTATGTAATTTATAGACATTTATATGATTAAATTTTATAAATATTCAAGTCTAATATGTGCTTCATTTGAATATCTAGGACTTAGTAGCTGAAAGTTTTGGTATAGAATCAATAGCTATACGAGGGAAGCAAGTTGTGGGACACAATGAGCATCATATGGTACAGACATGCAAACTTTGAGTCTAGATTTAAATATTTAATTTCATCATTTTGTAAATTAAATAACTTATTTAAATAATATGCATGTAATTTTGAAAATTTATTTGACTTGAAGTTTCTTTTTCTTCTACAGCATGAGTCGGGTGCATCTACTTCGCATGGAACAAAGAGACCTCTCCATTTTGGTGCTGATTTCTAAGTAGTAGTTTCTATGTAGTAGTTTTTAATAACAAGTTAAAGTTTTGGACTGTAAGTATAACATATTTCTACTGGCTGTTAAAAATGTAGTGCAATAATTGTAGGTGATATTATTACAATCGCTTGAATTCAAACTCTCATTAAACAGTAAAACTCAGACTTCAACTTTGAATGATGCTCATCACAAATTTTAAGCAGCAAGTCTTCCATATTATGAAATTTACAGATTAGCAAAATCCAGATCTGAAAGTACTCTCCACTGGTTGTCTGAAATTGAATGAATGCAGTCAGTTAAGACAGGCGCCATGATATTCACATCTGTGTCAATATCAAGAACTAACCAGCATTCAACCTCTAATATGATGAGGGAAATTTTGCATAAACATTAATACAACTTAAAAATTGTTTAATTTCTAATATGCTGAGGGATGTTTTCCCACGTAGTCTACTGTGATTTTAGCTGGCTGTTAAAGAGAGTAGGTGGCATTGTTTCTATGATCACTCAAGCTCGAACTCTCATTAAATAGTAAATGTCACACCCTTTGCATTGGTAGATTCATTCCATTAAAAATCAAGTTTCCTTGTTAGTTTTTCTTTAATGCGGGATTATGTTTTTTTGAACTATCTGTAGATTATGGAAGATAATTTTATACTTACTGAATGCCAATTTTATCTTGGTATTTGATGCTAAATAAATAATTTAATATAAAGTTTTAGCTTTTAGTTAAATTGTGTGTTGTTCTTAAATAAAATTTAAAAAAGATAAGTTGATTTTTATGATTTTTATTTTATACTAGAGTAAAAAATTATGGTGAAATTTATTTATTTTTTAATATTATATTATACTTAATTATTTCTTAAATCTAATTTTACTAAAATTAGTAATGTTGGTGTTTAGATTTACAAGGCTTTAAAATATGTTTAATTAGCTCTCTTTGTCTCTTTTGTGCTTCTACCCTTTCAAGACAAGCTTAGATAACTAATTAAAAAAGCACTAAATAGGCATTACTTTATCAAAAGTTTCCTAGGTGTGCCCCTTGCCTTTCCTTTGTCTCCCTCAAATAAAAAATTCCTAAAAGTTTCTATTTTTTTCTCAAGTGTTGAGTGTGTCAATACTTTCCAAGGTTTAAGAACCCCCTAACCATCAACCAGGTTCACAAAATATCCCATGTTTCATCTTGGAGGTGACAATGTTCTTCTCCCCCAAACTTTCAAACTTCTAGAGAACCTTTGGATAATATTTGTGTGTGTCCTTTCATTCATGTCTTCCTTAAGAGCCTAAAACCACGATATGGTTATGAAATTCTTTAGAATCAAAAAGTCCTTGTCAACCCTTTGAATATCCCATTCCCACTCCCACTTCCAATCCCACTCTTCATTCTTCCTTCACAAGGCCTCAAGCTTGTGGGGGAGATTTGGAATTTGGCATTTAGTCCTATTGTGCGAAGTTTCCTTAGGTTCTCAATTTTCACTTCATGTTTTTCTAGAGTTCTAGATTTCCTTAGGAACCTCAGAACCTCAATCCTTACCTTCTTTATTCCATGCACTCCCATGGTTCTCAATCCTTGTTTCTCCCCATTACTTGAGCCTTACTTCTCTTGATTTGATCCAAATTTATTAGTATGTACCTAGGGATATGATATTATAATATATTTAGGTGGATGGAGATACTAACATGTGGCACACATCCCTAAGGTTAGTTATATTGGTTCATGTAGATAACTTGTGTAAAATAAATATTTAAGATGAGTAGGCCTTCATTAGGATTACCCCTCCATTGTATTATTAGGAGGAGGTTTATATAACAGAGGTGATTATCATTGTAAGGATGTGTGTGAAGTATGACATTGTATTTGGTATTTGTAAAGAAATTTTTTCCTTTAATATTTTTTGGTTTTCGGCTCTTACTTTTTCAACTTCGGGATGGATTCGTGTTTAAAGTAAAATGATTGTTCCTAAAAGCACACAATATGCCATGTGGTGGTTGTGTGGGGGTTATCCCACAAAGCTGGTTTACAATTTCTGAGAGGAACTGATTTTTGCTGAAATCACATATTTTTAGAAAATATAATGATTTAAACCTTTAAAAGTTCCATTTTAAGGATTCTAATTGAATATGGTTTGATCAAACCACCTTAGATCAAACCCCCTTGGATATAACCTCGCTAGTTTTAAACCATACCAATAAATGAGTCTCGTTTACACCTATTAAAATGCTGATAAAAAATCACTTTTGATTTACCTTTTGGGGGATCAAATGAATTCATTTAAAATTTATTTAAAATGATTATGGTAGTCCTTGAAATGAGCTATTCCATGAATATAATTTTAATATGTTTTGGTTTTATTATGTATGTGTTTTTTTAGTTTTATTAAACATAGGTTTTTCACTGAAAATCAAGTTCTTTGTTTTGCACATGTGGAAAAATAGCAAATTATCAAAATAAATTTTTAAAAAATTCATTCGTGTTGGGTATTGATGTCCTTGATCCATTAAAAAAAAAAAAATTGAATTTCGATACATACATAAAAAGTTATGTTGTATACAATCCGCCTATGTCTGAATTACAATTGGTTTGACTTCGAAACTCTATTAAGGAAAAAATATTCAATAAAAAACTATGAGACCAAATGAAAGTGCTAGATATCGTAGTTACAAATTGAAATTCAAAAAAAAAAAAGAATTTTATCATTCATACAAAAAAAATTATGTTGTATACAGTGAGCGTCACTTTTTAAAAATGTTGTTTTCTGAAAAAAAATAGTTTTCGTGGGAGATGGAAAAAGAAGTGCAATCTTATTCCATTTTTTTTGAAAAAACTATTTTTAGAATCTACAGACAAAATGTGATGAGACTCTAGTTTGCATCATCTTCAAATTCCTCATGGTTTAGCTGCTATAGGTGCCCGAATGTGAAGATAAATAGTTAAAAATAATAATTTTAGTGTCCACTTTGGCCAAAAATTGTAAACCATTATTGTGGGATCACCCGTGGATTTTGTTTATGACCTTCCTTTCAAAGCAAGCTAGGGCACATGTCAGCTCGACGAGAATTTTCTCTATAGCCATTTTCATGAATTTGAGATTCCTCGCCTGCTCGAAACGTTATCTCTTCACTTTAGGCAAGTTATATTTTTGTGGAGTGATCTCTTTGGATGGAGTTTTTAGGAGCGTGTCGAGTCTTTATTTATTTCGGGTTGGAACCTTTGAGTCGATGCCATCAATCTATATGATTGATCAATCAGATTTTGCCAGGCTATTTTTCTAAAAATCTAATTGTTTTTCGATTGCAATCTTTGCTAAAATATCTAAGGACATTAATGAAGTAGTTGAGAATTAATGAGAAAGGATTGCTGCGATCTAATCAAGATTTATGATTGGGTCATGAGCTATTAGGTGTAGGCATCTGGAATTTTTTCTTGTGGAATGATTGGTGTTGGTGTTCTCTTATTCTAGGCTGTAAATAAGGGGTAGTAGTAGAAACAAAAAAGTTTAGAGTTATTCTTTAAAGAAAAAGAAGAAAGAAGTTACTTCAAATATCTTTTTGGAGTAGATAGATCTAGTTAGGGAGTTTTATGTTTTCAGAAGTAGAAAGTTTTGAAGAATATTGCTATTCTCTGGCATGTTATATTTTAACTTAAACTATCATTAGATTGGCATCTAACCTTTGTTTTTCAGCTCATCTAATATTAAAGTTTGATCTATTTAGAAGAAATAATTGAAACTGTGCATGTTATTGTTGGAAACAAGCTACACTGAGAGGGGGGGTGAATCAGTGTTGTGCAAAAATTAAATTTATTAACCTTTATCTTCAAGCATTAGTAACGTAAAACTATAATGCATACACATGAAGAAAATAAACACAACACCATAACACAATGATTTTTACGTGGAAACCCCGTTAGGGGAAAAACCATGGTGGATGGCCAATCCACAATATGATTTGAGTATAATCAAATAAATTTTACAATATGGGGAATGTACTTGCATTCAGGCACACTACCTATTGCTCATTGCTCAAAAGGGAAGGCTCATTGCCTTACAAAATGTTCAGATTAAAACCATCTGAGAGATTTGAATTGAAGTAGTAGCATCTACATATGCTTGATTATAGTTTCGGTTAGGCTCAATACTCGATCTTTTGTCCTATAGACTGATTTTGAATTTCTGCTATGTTCTGCTCATACTCACAACACAAATCCTCTATGCACAAGTGAAACTATGCATTATCGCTCTTCTGCTCTGCTCTTATTCGCAATTCGCATCAACACACCTTTTTCATGTATCAAAGTGATATGATCGAACACTTATATATATTTGTGATCAAGAATTTAATCACACTATGTTGCCATCAATCAAACACAAGAATAATTACAACTATTGGCTCAAAACATGAGAAATATGTAATGCGTATCCATGACGGTTAGCCACAACTTAGCTAGGACCTAAAAAAATATGCTCAAACACAAACATACTTTAATAAATACTTCCCAAACATCCACGACATGTTATATCCATGAAGTCGGCTTCCATGCACTGATAAACATAAAATTATTCAACCGGATCTTCAAACTTGCACACGGATTGATACGAGCCACTAAGAATTACTAGCAATAGAGATCATACACCAAACGAAATTCCCTGAGATGTGCAACAAAAAATAATAACAAAAAATCTTCATACGGATCAATGAACACTGAACTACCAGATGCCCTGTTCTTCCTTGACTATCTCCAATTTGTCTGTTGGTATGTGATAGGTTGTTGTTAGGTCCTACTACTTTAGAATATTGAATGTCAATTAGTCAACCGGACAATGTCCAAGGAAGTTTGTAGAAGGAGATTATTTGGATAACTCATTTTATATTTTCTAGTTTATTGTAAACCTACTAGAATTAAATTTAACTTAAAGTCGTTTACTGTCTAACTAGAAAAGAAATCTTACTCTAAAAAACCAGAAATACTAAGTTAAAAAGCATAAGACAACTAATTTAGAAAGCATCATAATTAAACTAGAAAGCATTGAGATAAGCAAATTAAATAACTGATATACTATGGAAGTAGGAACATAGGTAAACAAACAATGAAACATCTTTAAAGAAATAAAAGTTCTTATTAACTATGAAAGATAAATCATACGAATTAAAACAGTGGTGCTTCGGAACTTCAAACTCAATTTTGACAGACCTAACTACTTCCTACTGAACAATTATCTAAATTTTAAATAAATAAACAACAAAATTGTGAAATACTTATATATCCAACTAACTTCCCTCGACTGGCCAGCTCGTGGGTTTAACTTCTTCTCTAAATCACATGAGCTATGAGTTTAAGAGTCTCTCCACTACGAAAAATCATAATCATTCATAGTGCAGCAGAGTATTAAAAGACATAAATCGGATACTCATTCAATAGAACCTTGAAAAATCATTTGAACAGCATAACAGTACTTCCCTCATCTCCTTCCATTACTTTTTAAAATTACATCTTTTTATAGATAACTCATAACTAAATCCTAAATTTAAGATGGCATGGATAGCCATTGAAAAATTCTTCCATAACTTAAAATTAACTCATGAGTCTTTAAAGCTTATAAAACATGAAGAAGGCTCGAGAAGAGCCATAAAGTTTTAACAACAAAATTTAAAGAACAAGACTAAATTCATGGTGCATCATCCTGGCATCTAGGAGTTGGTTCACAACATTATTCTTGAGGCACATGCTGGTTAAACTTCCAAAACAACCACTTGATGACCTGTTATTCCCTACAAAAGTGCTCAAGTCAACCCATTAAACCTGCATTGGAAAATTTCTTCAATTGATCAAAAGAAATAAAGTTTACATAATTTTCTTTTAAAATAAGTAATTATTTCTCCTAAAGTTTAATAAATTGGCAGAGGCTTAGGATTGAGCTAGTAAGAGTAAGCTTTCTAGATTTTATTATGATGAGGTTATTTTTACCTCATCATTTCCTCCCCTACCTAATTTATGGCAGGTCCTTCTGCTCCATAGTTAAACCCTTGAGTCTTATTCCATTCCTCATAAAGAGTACTGAGATCATGTGTCTCCCTGGCTGATGCATCAAAATCTTCAGGGTTATGAATGAACCCTCTGTGAAACATCACACTCTCCCTCCATTCATTGAAAAGTCTGTCATTCTGATATGTGGAAATATTGAAGGTCGGGGGTGAATTGAGTAGAAAGGGAGGTTTGTATTTCATTCCTATCCATTTTGTCCTTAGAGTCTTCAGGATTTTAACTAAGGCATTTTCCCTTCTGAATGACCACCTGATATTTAGAGGGGAAATAACCTCTCTTTTCTTTAAGTAAGTTGGTAGAGGGGTGAATCTTTCTTCACAAGCATGCCATGCTTTTCCAATCAACTTTTGTCCATTTTCCACGAAATTATCATAACACCACTTGAGGTTGTTATCATATCTTTCCTTCATCTTATCATTAACAAGAAGAGCCAAAAATGTATCTTTGAAACCACCAGGCCTTGAATTTGGGGACCTTATTTGGAGACTCATTGTTCTCTCTGCCTGTGCAAACTCTTGTGTCTGATCCTACCAATGAATTTTATTCCTCATGGTGGAGAGGAATTCCCTTAGTTCTACCTCTCCAACAAAAAAATTGATAAAGAAATCTGTATGATTTTCTAATAACAAGTCATGCAGAAATAATTCACAAATTAGATCTTGGTCTTTAGGAGTTGATTCTACAAATATTTTAACAAAATATTTATCATTGGGCTCATAGGGCTGATCATTATAGATCCTAAACAATTTCCATCTTAGCCATTGTTCATTCAAAAACATTGAGTAAATTCTTGATGGTCTTCTACAATTCAGTAAACAGTCCACTAGTTGACATGCATCCTACTTTCCTCTACAGGCCCTGTGAAATGACTCCTTTAGGAGCACCAGTTCCTTCTTTAGCCTGTAATTTTCAGCTTGGACATTCCTGAGGAAGTAACACTTTTCCATCCATTTCATTAGCAGAGGTGGAATGCGGACCTGGAACCAATCAATTACAACTGGTTCAGTCTAAATTTCTTTGGACTCCATTAGAGGTTTTTAAGTGCATTCCTTCAAGTCCTGTTCTAGTTCAACTACCCTGCTGATGGAAGCATTCAACTCTTCAGTTTTTGTTTTCTTGTCATCCTCGAAAGCTATGAGAATAAGCACAAAAAATTGTTTTATTCTTTCTATCTTTGTGTCTGTGTTTGCAATGTCAACACTATAGGTTTTATGCTTTTGATTTTGTTCTTGCATTTGCTCTTGTAACTTATAGATTATTGAGTCATTTTCCTGTAATTGAAGCTTCAAGCCCTGTATTTCTTGATCTCTTTTATTTATTATAGAAATTTGCACAACCGATTCTTCTTTCTGCAATTCTATAAGTTTTTTACCTTTAGACAATTGTCTTTGTAGATCATCAATTTCTATTTTACACTTTTCTAACTCAGCAATGGCACTACTTGTTTCAGTTGTTTCAAAAAAATTATTCACAATGGGTGACAAATTTTCTGGCACACCATCATCCCCCTTAGGTTCTCTTCCCTGAATCTCATCATTGAATATTTCCTCCACATGTGCAGAGTGGGAAGGAAACTCTTCACCTAAATCTTCTTTATTTAGGGGTACCTCCTCTTCACTGGCAAGCTCTGAAATTTCTATGGGCTCAAGTGGCCGCTCAAGTTTTTTCTTCTATGAACTTCCCTCCTTACCCTGTATTGGAGTTTTGCAGAATTCAGAAGCTAACCACTTACTCCTTCTGAGTGGAGGCAAATCTTGGAAAGTGACGGGTGTTCTATTTTTCCCCTTTTTCTTCTTTCTGGGTTTACTTGTGTCAGAATAAATAACATCAACCTGTTTTGGCAGGTCGGGGGTTTTGAATTCATCCCCAAAGAATTTTGGAAAATCTTCACCAACAGTGGTGGGATTAAGAGCTTCTGGAGTTGGAGAGCCTTAGGGGAAATTTCTTCGGATGGTGAAATAACCTAGTGGGACAGTTCCCCTGATTCTATGGTTCTTGCAATTGTAGGCTTTTCCATTTTCTTTAGAAACTTTTCCCATTTTCCCTCAGGTTTCTTATGGAAGTGGTACTTGCAGATTAGCTGAATTAACCCATGATGTTTCAAAGGCTCAGTCCTTGTTTTATACCTTTCTATGGAAGTGTTTAAGGAATCACACAAGAATTTAAACATGTTAACCCTAAGAGCTAAGTCCTCCTTCCCATGACGTAAATGGGTCAACATACGGAAGGCAGGTCCTACAACTATAGTTAGCTGACCCTCATAAGTAAAATACTTTATAATCCATGCAACGACAGTGCCCCAGGGTTCTAATATGGAGGTCCTCTAGAATCCTTTATTCTGTCCCCTGGTACTTATTACTACCATTGGGTGTGGGTCTCCCTCTCTAACAAATAATTCAGATAATTTATGGTATGTAATTTTAGAGGTTTCCTTTATTTTTATGCATGTATTCTCTAATCCAAATAAGTGAGAAATAATTTTGGAACTTACCTTGAAACGCTTCCCATGAAGTGCCACCTCGCCATTACTGTAGTTCTCAGCAAAAGAGCTTACCAAATTTTCGTTATAGCCCTCAAATTTTTTGATG
Organism: Sequoiadendron giganteum; assembly: GCA_007115665.2. Classification (NCBI taxonomy): domain Eukaryota; kingdom Viridiplantae; phylum Streptophyta; class Pinopsida; order Cupressales; family Cupressaceae; genus Sequoiadendron; species Sequoiadendron giganteum. Next base: position 405,365,342 of record CM021102.1, on the reverse strand, counting down.
AAGTTTAACCACCCTGCTTCCTCGAACAACCTTGAGATATTACTCAATCCTAACAACTTTTTTGTTGAATCCGGCTCTGATTTCTTCTTACCACCTCCCATTTTTCTTATTCTTTACTCTACAAAATACTTCAATTTCAGCACAAAGCTTTCATGTAGGTTTTTGAAAATATGGCTTCTAAAATTAATTTTGTCTTGTTTACAGCTTACTATGCAATGATTTCGAATCTACATGGAGGCATGCGAAAGGCTTTGTTGTACCATTAATTGGTCGCCAAGTGGCACAATTTTCCAAATTGGGAATGAAGTTCGTGCCAATTAATTATTCTGTATTCAAAAATAACTACTTACTTAAAGCGAAAATTAATACTTACTTGCGTTCTGTGATCGTTTGAAGATTTTGTACCTCACAGATTTGACAGGATGACGTGAAGGTATTGGCTGAGGTGACAATGAAATTATTATGATATGGGTGCATAATTCTATGGGTGACTGAGCTATCAATGAGGAGTATGAAATTTGGTGGCTTATTTATGACTAAAGAAAAAATAGGAAGATAGGTGTATGCGATATTCTGGCAGAAGAATCGCAAAATTTTAAATTTTTTGAAAAAGGTGGTGGAAAACGAACGAGCAAGTTCCAGAGCACGCAATTTGACATCGAGCTTGAAACAAGTGCATAAGTTCCAGAGCATAAAAGAAACTCATGTTTACGATGGGGAAAGCGGACAAGTTTCGGAGCTTCGGTGTGAGGTGCGACCAAAACGGAAATGAAATGAAGGTTCTGGAGCATCGCCAAAATATGTAGACGAAAAAGAATGAAATGGAGGTTCCAGAGCATCGCCGAAAGATGCAACCGGAGCAGCAAGGAAATGAAAGGTTTTGGAGCATCACCGAAAGATGCAGCCGAAGTAGCAACAAAATGAAAGGTTCTGGAGCATCACTGAAAGATGCAGCTGAAGCAACAACAAAATGAATGGTTCTGAAACATCATTGAAAGATGCATCTGGAGCAACAACGAAATAAAAATTTCTGGAGCATCGCTGAAAGATGCAATCGTAGCAGCAACAGAATGAAAGTGGAGTTCCATGGAGAATAATTTTTGGATTTCCAGAGCTTTGGACCTTAGTGTAGAACACCTCTTTGACATGATGAGCTTTGTACAAGTTTTGGAGCATCGGGCTTGAGGACCGTTAGGTTCTAGAGTATCTGGCACCTGGATCATAACGTTCCAAAGCATCTTTGAGGGGTGCTCTGAAAGTTATTTTCCTCCTTTTTTTAGAAGTCCTACAAAATGGAACAAAATTAGCTAAGTCAAAAACGAAGAAAAATATCTTATCATACTTATTTTTTTTATTACACATTTTTAGTAAGTATATTTTATTAATTTTTTATATTTTTGTTTTTAATTAATTAATTAATTTATTTATTTTTTAACAGATGGATTCTGCCTTGGCAGGGTCAACACATTGAACCTCGCCTTGCATTTCCACCATTCTCGAGAATTATTCCTTATTGTCTGGCTTATGGTAGACATGTAAGTGGTGACCATTAACCAAAAGAGTTCGCGTGTCACCATCGATTAGTTTCAACCGAATATTTTCGTTCGAAAAGACTTCATCAATTTCATAAGGTCCCAACTAGTGAGTCTTGAGCTTTCCCTTATGATCCTTGTATCTCGAATCAAATAACAGGGCCTAGTCTCCATTATGAAACTCCCTCTCCTTAATATGTTTGTCGTGCCAAACCTTCCGTTGATGTTGAATTAGTTCAGTTTGATGGACATCATCTAAGCGAAGCTCATCCAATTCACTCAATTGCAGAACTCATTCAAATTGGGCTTGTTTTAAATCCAGGCCTAGTTCCATAGTTGTTCGTAGAGTTTGTAGCTCAAAATCGATGGGAAGAAGAGGTTTATTTCCAAAAAAAAGCTCATAGGGACTGAATCTAGTTGTGGATTTCCAAGTTGTGTTGTATGCCCAAATGGCTTCGGGGAGTTTCTTGGGCCAATCTTTCCTTCTTGAAGAAACTGTTTTTATCAAAATGTTTTCAAGTTCTCTATTAGTTGCCTCCACCTGGCCATTTGCTTGAGGGTGATAAGGTGATGACCTTCTATGGCTTACTTGAAAATGGTTGGTGAATGCCAAGAGAACTTCAAACATAAATTGGGGTCCCTGATCAATAAGGATCGTTCAAGGAGCTACAAATCTAAGGAAAATTTTATTGTAGAGGAAGTCTGCGACTTGCTCTTCCCTAGCTACTCGTAAGGCTTTAACTTCTACCCATTTCGTCAGGTAATCAGTGCAAACTAGTATGTATTCTTTCCCTTGGGAGGTAGGATCTATGGGTCTGATAAAATCTAAACCCCATTTCTCAAACGGTTCTAGCACTACCTGGGGCAATAAAGGCATTTCCAAAGAAGCAGTTGGTCTTCCTACTCTCTAACATTCATCACAATGATGAACATAGTTCTTAATGTCTTTATGCATTGAGGGCCAATAGTATCCAGCACCTAAGACTTTATGAGAAGTTCTCTTCATAGATCAGTGTTCTCCTGAAGGATCATCATGACAAGCCCTTAGAATACTGTAGGTTTCGTCCACCCTTACACATATCCTCAAGATCATATCATGACCACAATAGAATAACATTTTGTTAATCCATTTGAATGGGGCACTTTCCCTGATTAGACGCTTCTTTTTCTTAGTCGTGAATCCAAGGGGTACCTCTGAAGCAGCTAAATAATTAGTGATATCTATGAACTAGGGTGATTTTACAGAAACTGCAAAAAAAATTTGATCTAGGAATTTATCCTATATAGGTGTACTATCACCCTCTTCATGTTTGATTCGTGATAGGAAATCTGCTACTATGTTATACTTCCCTGGTTTGTCAAGAATCGTGGCATTAGACTCCTAAAGGAGCAATAACCATCTCATAATACAACCATTAACTACGGGTTTGTTCATTAGATATTTCACGACTGAGTGGTCTGTATAAACTGTGACCTTATATCCCATAATATAATGGAGGAAATTCTTAATGGCATGAACAACAACTAGGAATTCTTTTTTTGTTGTTGTATAATTCCTTTCTGCAGGAGTAAATTTTTTACTGATGAAATATATAGCATACTTTCCTCCACACTCATCTTCTTGTCCCAGAATTGCACCAATAACATCGTTAGATGCATCTACATAGATATGGAAGGGTATACTCCAATTTGGTCCTCACAGAATGGGAGTAGAGATTTTCCTTTATGGTTTCGAATGATAGCTGACACTCAGGTGTCCAAACAAATTCTACCTCTTTCTATAAAAGAGAGAACATAGGAGTTGCTATTTTACTAAAGCCTTCAATGAACCTTCTATAGTAACTAGCATGTCCAAAAAAACTTCAAACATCTGCCTGTGTTTGAGGGATAGTCAACTATTGGATGACTTCAATTTTCTTAGGGTCGACCTTTATTCCCTCAGAGAAAATATGGTGACCCAAGACTATTCCTTGTTCCACTAGTATTAAACATTTTTCATGGCTAAGGGATAGTCTATTTTCCACACAAACTTGCAGAACTCGATCTAGGTTCTGAAGAGCTTCATCATATGTTGAATCATAGACTGTAAAGTCGTCCATATAGACCTCTACACAGTCATTAACTAGAGCAAAAAATATGACAAGCACAACTCTCTGAAAGGTTGTTGTTGTGTTACACAGTCCAAAGGGAAGCACCCTATATGAAAATGTACCCCATGGGTAGGTAAACATGGTTTTGTCTTGATCTTCTATTGATATTCAACATTTTTCCTGGTAATAGCATTATCATTTTTGTTCCAGGATGGACCGAGGTGACAGTATGAATTGGTTGAGACAAGGTACTGAGAGGAAAAATATGAGGTATAAGCTGGTGAAAGTTCATGATGTCTTCAAAGAAATGACTTGTTCTAGGAATCATGTTGGATAAAGGACAAGGCATTCCCATTGTAGCATAATTGTGCTCCATTCCGCTTATATCAATTGGTTGCCCAAATATCCTTGGAGCATCCATCATTTCTTCCTCATTCGGGGTTATAGAAATTTGTGCTATGTCACTTAGTAACTCCTCTTCCAGTTGTTCCCCATGTTGTTTAATTACTACCATGGCTAGGGAGGCTAAACTATCTGAACCATTGGATTCCTCAGGTTCATCAACCCAGACCTTTTTATGTTCAGTAGGCTTAGTAGGGGGGTATAAGAACAAACGTTTACTATCTTGACCATGCGAGATGGTCATTCCCCCTTCCCTACAATCAATCTTAGTAGTGACCGTGGCCAAAAAAGGTCTTCCAAGAATTATAGGATAGCTATCTTTGGGAGTAAGCGACTGGATTACCTGGAAGTCAACTGGATATTCCCATCCATCAAATTTGACAAGGATATTTTTAATGACACCCTGGGGGATGGTTATAAACTGATTTGCCATTTGTAAGACTATGGTTATAGGGTGCAGATCAGTTAGGCCCAATTTTTCCATTACATCTACAACCATCACGTTAATAGATGCCCTTAGATCCACTAGAGCATTTGGTATTCCCACCTTGTTGATTGTAACGGTTATAAGCGGACTCCCAAGATCATCGTATTTCAGAACAATAGTCTTTCCAGACATAAAATCGGCTAAATAACCATCGATATGAACGATATTTATCTTTTTCAGCTTCCTTCCTAGCATTTTAATGCATAATTGCTTAATTAATTGGTTAAACTCGGGAATTTCCTTTATTGCTTGCAATAAAGGAACTTCAATTTGCAACTGCTTAATCTCCTGAATTAGCGTTGTTTATGAAGCCATGGATACTTCAGGAGTGTCTTCTGGAGTTATTGATTTTAAAAGTTCTGGATATGGTGCCATTATGTTCTCTTTTAGGATTGGACTCTCCTTAGGTTGACTCAAGGATTGACTCTCCTCCCCTTGAGACAAGTCAACAACCCCTGCTGCTAAAAAAGGCTCTTTGTCTTTGGCAGTATCATCCTGTTTAGACGTCATGTCTTTTAACAAATTTTTAGGCTCAGATTTCTCCACTATTTCCTCAATAGTGGGAGGTTGAAGAGTTCGACCAAAGCGCAAATGCACATTAGGTTTTCATGTTCGGTAGAATAGACTAGTGTATTCTGGTGATTATTCTTTGGATTTGGAAGCGGTTGTGCTGGAAGCTAAGGTTGGTTCACCCGCTCAACCTGAGGATGATTTTGAGCTGGAGGTAACATATTTTGTTGTTGATTCCTCCTGGGTTCAGTATAAAACTGATTTTGTGCTTGGTTCTATTGGGGGGTAGCATGTTGTTGTTGGTACCATTGTTGTTGTAGTTGATTTGTCCACTGCCAATTTCCCCATGCATGGTTTGTCCATTCAGGGGATCCCCAATAAGGAGTTCCCTAGTTAGGTTGAGGTGGGGGCAAGTGATTCTAAGATGGAGTCCATTGATTATGAGCCCAATTATTTTGTGGCCTCCATGCAGAATTAGGATTCTATCCATAAGAGAAATTACCTCCTTGACGTTGGTTTAAGGTGTTTATCTCTTCTTCAACTTGAATGGTTTTTTTCTTAGTGTTCTTGATATTAGAAAGAAGCTCACACTAATTCATTGGATGATTTTTCTCACAAAGTTGACAAACATTGACTTTGTCCAAGGGGCACTCGCGCAATAGGTTTTTATTTCGACACCTAGGACAATAGATTGAAAAGGTCTCCAGATTGCAAGTTTTAGCTTGTATACCATCTAATGTGGTATTCCACTGAACAAGAATGTCCATTTTCAGATTTGCTATTTCTTCGCGGAGCTTCCCTATCTCATTAGACCCTTTAAAAAGATTGGTTTTGCACATTCCTCCCCATGTATGGGAGAAATTCTGACATAACTCACATATTTCCTCAAGGATTAGTTGAAATACATCACCTTTTTCCATGAGATCAAGATTTCTCCTTGCGTCATCATCACAAACTTTAAGGAATTTTTATTCAGGATCTCAATGCTAATGGCCGCTTCTTCGCATCTTTTGGAGAGGAAGAGGAGCCTATCAAGATAATCTTCTAAGATTTCATCCTCATTATGTCTTAGTTTAAATAGATCCTCCTTACAATCACTTTCCCTACAGTTACTTTGGTATTTTTGCAAAAAGATAGTCTCCATCTCCCCTGAGGATGTTATACTTCCAAAACCTAGTCCCATAAACCAGCACATTGCTAAATATTTTAAAGTCGACGGAAAGAGCTTCAAATTCTGGTTGTCATTCTTATAATCATAATTTTGAGACATGACTTTAAGTTCAAAGAGAAACTGGTCTGGGTCTTCCGAGGACAAACCACAGAAGGTTGGAAGGAAAGTTGAGGATGTATTCTTCATTACGGTATCATCGTCTGCATCCAAAGTAATAGGATAGGTAAATGTTCTAGGAGGCTTAGGTTCATTGTGGTGAGGTTCAACTCTATGATCTCCCATGATGTTAAGAAGAGGATGTTCCGCAAAAATAATTTCCTTAATAACTGGTTGTTATTCCAGTTGACGTGCAGGCAAATAGTGGAAGGCTTCTGGAGGAACAAGGTCAAATAATTCTTCAAAGGTATTATCATCAAAGCCTTGCGCCTCCCTTGGGATGATTGGTATGTATTTTGGGGGGCTCTTTGGTCTAAAATGTCTGTGAGGGCCTCTTTTCCTGACCATGCAGAAAAGGAATCTGACTGAGAAATTTTTAGTATAAAACTTGGTATTCAAACCGTCTCCTAATAACACTTAAGCACAAAGGCTATTTAAGGTCCTCGACAACGGTGCCAAAAAGTGATAGGTTGTCATTAGGTCCTACTACTTTAGAATATTGAATTTCAATTAGTCAACCGGGAAGTGTCCAAGGTAGTTTGCAGAAGGAGATTATTTGGATAGCTCATTTTATATTTTCTGATTTATTGTAAACCTACTAGAATTAAATTTAACTTAAAGTCATTTACCGTCTAACTAGAAAAGAAATCTTACTCTAAAAAACCAGAAATACTAAGTTAAAAATCATACGACAAATAATTTAGAAAGCATCGAGATAAGAAAATTAAATAACTGATATATTATGGAAGCAGAAACATAGGTAAACAAACAATGAAACATCTTCAGCAATAAAAGTTCTTATTAACTACGAAAGATAACTCATACGAATTAAAACAGTGGTGCTCCAAAATTTCAAAATCAATTTTGATAGACCTAACTACTTCCTACTGAATATTTATCTAACTTTTAAGTAAATAAACAACAGAACAATGAAATACTTATCTATCTAACTAACTTCCCTTGAGTGGCTAGCTCGCGGGTTTAACTTCTTCTCTAAATCACATGAGCTATGATTTCAAGAGTCTCTCCATGATGGATAGTCATAATCATTCATAGTGCAACAGAGTATTAAAAGACAAAAATCAGATACTCATTCAACAGAACCTTGAAAAATCATTTGAATAGCATAACAGTACTTCCCTCATCTCCTTCCATTACTTTTGAAAATTACATCTTTTTATAGATAACTCATAACTAAATCCTAAATTTAAGATGGAATGGATAGCCATTGAAAAAGTCTTCCATAACTTAAAACTAACTCATGAGTCTTTAAAGCTTATAAAACATGAAGAAGGCTCGAGAAGAGCCATAAATTTTTAACAACAAAATTTAAAGAACAAGACTAAATTCATTGTGCATCATCCTAGCATCTAGGAGTGGGTTCACAACATTACTCTTGAGGGACGTGATGGTTAAACTTCTGCAACAACCACTTGATGACCTGTTATTCCCTACAAAAACGCTCAAGTCAACCCATTAAACCGAATTGGAAAATTTCTTCAATTGATCAAAAGAAAGAAAGTTTGCATAATTTTCTTTTAAAATAAGTAATTATTTCTCCTAAAGTTTAATAGATTGGCAGAGGCTTAGGATTGAGCTAGTAAGAGTAAGCTTTCTAGATTTTATTATGATAAGGTTATTTTTACCTCATTAGTATGATCGAATGATGATGTGCATATCCAATCATTGATTAGGGTTTCCATCAATGACAACACCAAATGATATTAGCAGTGTCTCTTGCCAACAATCTCCCCCTTTGGCATTGATGGCAACACTTAGTGAAAAATGACTAAGTGTCGGATCAGTACCAACATGAATTGCACTGCCATCTCCAAAATTCCAAAAATACAACTCTCCCCTTGAGATGATTATGAATTTTTCGCTCTACTATTCTCCCCCTTTGACATCAATGGTAAAGGTAGGGATCCGTATACCAAAAATGGATCAAACAAAACTGTTATACAAAGATGCTTCCTTAACTTACATAAACTAGAAAATATCTACAAAATCTTTCTTCAGTTGGATCAAATTTGTGTCCCAGACCCTTTTGGGACTCTCCAAGATTATTATGTGACCATAAATTAGGTAGGATTGTGTCTTTGCAGACTCTAGGTTTGTTGGATCACTAACTACTAAAGTATCTTCACCTTCCTTTAGTGTACTTGACATTATCTCAATCTTTGGACCAGCTAGGCCTCTAAGTTCACATTCTCTTACAACAATTTTTCATTTTCATGCTTCAAGCTCTTTATTTTGTCAAACAAAGATACCACTTCACCTTCTATCTTTCCAACACCACTAGTTAAGGGATCAAATGCTTCAGAAATGGTAGCTAGCTTTTTTCAAGATCCTTAACCTTTTTCTCATTTGCTTCAATAAATCTTGACAAAGACATGCATGATTTGTAAATATTTCCACCTTCAGACAATGCATTTTGTACATTCTTCACATATGTGGCTAATTTTTTTTTATCTTTAGCAATCATTTCTTTTAGTCCATTAAACCTTTTGACATCAAATTCTTTCTGCACTTTAACCATAGCTGATTTCTCAAATGACTCAAAGTGAGTGCTTACAGATTTGATAAGCTTCTTTAATTCACTGAAGGAGGAACGGGTCAGATCTTTCACATGAGTGGGCATTATCTTTTCCAGGACTTTAGATGCAAGATTTAGAAGTTCACTATCCTCAATATGGGACTTTAGCAATTCTTCTCTGGCTTTTTCTTCGGAAAATGAAGCTACCTTAATTTTATGAATTGGTCTCAAGGTAGATAGGTCGATCGGACCCTCAATCAATTCAGGATCAAACTCTTCTTTTTTTTCTTTCAAAAATTTCTTCACTACCTTTGTAGTGTCTCTTGCTTCTACTGGAATTTCCTTCACTTCAACTTTCTTCTATTCAACCATTGCTTCCTTAGTTGCAGGTTCCGACTTATCTTTAGGGATCTCCACTTTCTCAACTGATACATTTTCAGGTATCTCAATCTCCATACATAATTCTATGTTGTCCATATCAGGAGGAATTTGTGAATCCTCAGTTGTATCAAGTTTTCTTCTTCTTCTTCTTCTTCTCTTGGACCAGATGAAACATCATGAGTTCCTTTAGGAATAATATCAATTTTTTTGCTTAACAAAAAATTTCTCATAATTTGTTCAATTTCTTTAGTGAATTCTTTGGTCTGACCAATCATCAACTTATTCACTCTTTTTTTTCTCTTGAATTCTCTTTTTCCTTTATTTAGTATTGACTTCATTTCTTCCATAGATACTACTGGACACAATTCAACAAGAATTATTTCTCTCATCTGTTCTTCTTCCGTTAAGGCATTGACTCTCCTCATTTCCAAAGTCTCATATAAGATTTTGGGTAAGCTAGGCATTATTTCAATAAGAACTTTATTGAAAATATTCAAATACTTTATTGTTGCCTCCTCAAGAGTTCTTTGGCTAGTTTCATCAAAAGTTTCATACCATTTGCAAAGCAGTTTAAGATTTCCATCATTAACCAAATCTTTTTCAACTTCTTCCACTGACATACCTTGTTTGTCAACTTTTTCTTTCTTCTTGGCTTTGTCTTTTTCACTGGAGGATTTATCTCTTGAAAATGTTTCTGCCTTAGCACCTTGATTCGTGATTTATTTAATACCTTCATCTGACTCTATCTCTTCATCTTTAGAGACCGCTATATGGCACAAACGAAAATGCTCCTAACAGGTCTATCTCAAAAGATTTGTAGGGATGCCACTTGAATTTGGGACGAGATATGTCCTTGAATTCAACTACCAAAGGAGTATTCATTTTGACCAATTCAAAAATTCGTAGGGTTTTCTGATAAATACATTTTTGTCAGATTCAAATTTGATTGCCAAATCACCTTCACTCTTGAATTCAGCTTCAATTCACCAAGGTTCATCTCAGAGCTCTCCAAAATTATTTTCTTTAAAATGAAAAGTGACAAATGAAGAATAGAAATTACTTTTTATCACTTGCATACCTAACCCTTTTTGTCGCAATAAATGCTTTTTACGCTAACTCATCCAGTTACTTTGTTTCTATGTACCGTGAAAGATAAATCTTTTGTGGACCTCCAATATTGCATACCACTTGCTCTCATGAGCTCAACAACATTTGTATAGAATCTATGTATCTCCTATACATATCCAAATCTAGTGTTACTTACCGGTTAGGGGGTTAAATTATTTTCTTGACAACTTCCCCTAGGCAAAAGGCCTAAAACTAATTCCTGGAGGAATTACCAGAAGCAGATTCTGGTGCTGGCACATTTTCTTCATTAGAGGGATTTTTCTTCACCCATTTCTTCTACATCTGCCGCATGATCACATATGTAGTGACTTTTCCTTTTCCCTTGATATCGTTTTGCATGTTTTTCTTTTGATTTACCAAACCTTTTCTGTTCCAATAGAAAGTAGCAATGTGACCAAATTTTTTGTAGTTATAGCACAAAAAAATTCTCTATCTAGACCAATTTCTCCACTGATTTTCTCTTGATCTACACTGGTTAGCAGTATGGACAAGTCTATTGCATGTATAACATCTGATATTTCTATGAAATTGGCTCATCACGTTTCTACATTTATTTGACTTATGAAAAAACTTATGACAATTAAAGCACTGAAATGAGAATGATGGACCACTTGATTTCATTCTATTTCTACATAGAGTAGCCATGTGTCTAGATTTATTGCAACTGAAATAGTATCCATTAAGTTTTTGAGCATTAGGTTGCCTTATCGGATACCTTCCAGATTTGTTCATTTGATTTCCTTCCCTGAATCTCCTTTTTTCCATAATTCCTTTGTCCAAATTTTGAAATTTTTCCTTCCTCATATCCAAGAGCTCTCTTGTCACCATTAGTCCTTTGACCTTTAATTAGTTCATCAAGCATGGTTGAGCTAGCGTTGAATTTCTCATTGTACTCATTTGCAACAACAAGTTCATCTATGAGATCATCAATCTACTTTTCAAGCACTTCATTGTTTTTAGATTGTTCCAGTTCATTGCTCAATCGGCTGCATACTTTATATTTTTATTTCAAGGACTATGCTAGGTTCTCTTCATTCTCATTTTTGTCTTCAAGTTCCTTGGTCATTCTCATCATGATAGATTCCATCTCATACTCTAGAGAAAAATTATCTCTTGTAAGCTTTTCACATTCTTCTGTCTTTTCCTTCAGGGTTTGACTGATTTGTTCATCTTCAATGCTCTTATTGTGATTATTCTTAATCTGATCACAAAGTTCCTTTCTCTTCTCTCTAGACTTGTTGATTGTGTCTTTCAAAGACTCGATGAATTTCTCAACATCCATGATATTTTCTTGCAATTTCTAAACTTCAGCCTTTGATTGATCAAGATCATCTAGGGCCACCAAAAGCTATTGTTGAAGACTACTTGAATCCATTGAAATAGTTTCCAAGATCTCCCCAAGTTGTTTGAATTATTTAGAGGAACTAGCTCTGATACCAATTGTTGGAAACAAGCTACACTAAGAGGCGGAGGGGGTGAATCAGTGTTGTGCAAAAATTAACTTTATTAACCTTTATCTTCAAGCATTAGTAACATTCAACTATAATGCATAAACATGAAGCAAATAAACACAACACCATAACACAATGATTTTTATGTGGAAACCCTATTAGGGGAAAAACCACAGTGGATGGCCAATCCATAATATGATCTAAGTATACTCAAATAAAATTTACAATGTGGGGAATGCACTTGCATTTAGGCACACTGCCTAGAGCTCACTACTCAAAAGGGAAGGCTCACTACCTTACAAATTGTTCAAATTAAAACCATTTGAGAGATTTGAATTGAAGTAGTAGAATCTACATATGCTTGATTACAGTTCTGATTAGGCTCAATACTCAATCTTCTATCCTATAGATTGATTCTGCACTTCTGCTCTATTCTGCTCACACTCGCAACACAAATCCTCTATGTACAAGTGAAACTATGCATTATCGCTCTTCTTCTTTGCTCTTATTCACAATTTGCATCAACACACCTTCTTCATATATCAAAGTGATATGATGAAACACTTATATATATCCATGATCAAGAATTTAATCACACTATGTCGACATCAATAGAACACAAGAATAATTACAAAGTTCTATCAGCTCAAAACATGAGAAATATGTAATGCATATCCACGGCGGTCGGCCACAACTTAGCTAGGACCCAAACAAAGATGTTCGAACATGAACATACTTCAATAATTACTTCCCAAACATCCGCGACATGTTATATCCACAAATTCAACTTCCATGCATTAATAAACACAAAATTATTCTATTGGATCTTCAAACTCGCACAAGGATCAGTACGAGCCACTAAGAATTACTAGCAATAAAGATCATACACCAAAAAACATTCCCTGAGATGCGCAACATAAAATAATAACAAAAAATATTCATACGGATCGATGAACATTGAACTACCAGATGCCCTATTCTTCCTTGACTATCTTCAATGTGTATGTTGGTATGATCAAATGATGTTGTGCGCATCCAATCATCGATTAGGGTTTCTATCAATGACAACACTAAATGATATGAGCAGTGTTTCTTGCCAACAGTTATGGCCTTTTTCAAGTTCCTTCTTTATGTTCTCTTTCATGTTAAAACATTGTGTTAAGCTTATTTTGATAGTTTGGGTAGCTAATTTCCATGTTGTATGCTTCTATGTTGAATTTAATAGTTTTTCGAAAATTGGATTATGTCTATGAACTTTTCTCATTTTCTATAAAGGTTGTTATTTTTCATATTATCCTATAAAAAGAGAAATATTTTCTACATTTTTTGGATATTTCTATTAACTTATAGAGTTTTCTTATGTTTGATCAGACCTTAATGGGTGCTTCCCACACGAAGATTTGAAATACTACACTGTTCTTTTACTTAACCTTTTTTGTTCATTCTCTTCTCAAAAATGAAGGCTTTATGGCATTTTGTGTCTACCATATCATCCATAGGAAATAAGTTAAGGTTTGAAAGTTTGTAAAAGCTTTGGCACATCACCATTTTCATATTTTATTTGTATTTCCTTCTACCTTTTCTCCCAACACAAAGAAAATCTGAATTTCTATAAAAATCCCAGAGGTTATGAACAATGAGGCGCAAATTGGTTCCCCACTCGCTGAATTTCCCATAAGGTTGTTGAAGAGGCACAAGATTTGATGATCAACAATATCTCTTGGAGATATAGCATGGAGTGGCTTCTTCCATAAGGAGTATTATATGGTGTTACCCTACCTCAAGGGTTTACTCTATTCCTATATATATTGGATATGAGGGAATATTGGCACACACAAATCTATTGTGTTGTGTGAGATCTATATTCTACATTATATTATTTCCATTATTATATGTGGATTTTATCAAGTGGTATTATAGTTGTGATTTGGGAAAACATGGATATAACCCTATTTTTTGAAGATTCATCTATATTTACCACACATATACAATTTTTTTACTAGAGTTTACAGATTAGAAAATGAAGCTACAGTCCAAAAATAAAGTTTTTATCATAATCATGTAAGAATATTTCTTCTTTGGATAAAATAAAACAAGCTTCTCTAGATAGATGGGCTCCTCATGAAGTAGGAAGAAGAGGAGGACTAAAATAAAAAAGAAGGGGAAGAATAAAAATAAGAAGGAGAAGAAGAAGACTTAGAAGAAGAAGGAGATTCAATATAGGTACATGTACTTTAGCTCCATGGAAGATTCAATCTTTCAATTTTATGAATTTATTCAAAAGGAAAATGTTATTTTATTTATAAAATATAGTAGCAAGTATAACTTCATCAAAATGGAATTAGCTAGGAATTTATATGAACAAGTAAAGAACTCCAAGAACAACCAAATATTAGATACACATATTATTATTTTTGAATAATTAAAGCTCTCTATGGATAAATATGTTAAAATATTCAAACTTTCATGCTTTGGATATGGATGCTTTGGATATTGTTCTTAGTTATTATTGGTTAAAATATTTGGAAAAAATAAATATAAATATACAAAATAAGTTCATGAAGCTTTGGTATAGGAGGAGGAAGGTTAAATTACAAGATATTACACATAAAAGATTCCAAAGAAAAGTCACAGAAGAGATAGTTCAAGAATTACATGAAGATTGTAACAATGAATTAGATGATAGCCAAGATGTTAAATATTTTTAGAAAAAGAAGAGAAAAATAATTATATTGAGTCAATAAAACAAGTGGCAAGAAATGGTGAAGAATCTAAGAAGGTTTTAGTGACAACAAAGGGTGTAGTATATAGGATATAAATCATTGTGAGAGGAAAGAAACATGGATGGGTGATAGTATGAAAATAAACAACCCAATCACTATGAATCTACATGGAATAAAAAAAAATCAAAACAATAATTGGTTTCATAAAATTAATTGCTAAATATGGAAGAAAATTAGGACTTACTATGATAAGGAATGGAATCAAATGGGTACCAAAATAATGGCCCAAGAATAAGATCCTAGAACTTTCAATAAATATTTACAATAAGGATCAATCATGGATGGTTGGATGATTGGTCATGCAATCATATTTGTAATAAATTGTGATAGTCATACTATTTGGCTTCTTCTCATGTTTCAAGGATGAAACATGTTAAGAAGGGATGGCATGTTATGTACCTAGGGATATGTTATTATAATGTATTTAGGTGGATGTAGATGTTGACATGTGGTACAAATCTTGGAGGTTAGTCATATTAGTTCATGTGGATAGCTTATGTAATTAATTATATTATATGATAAGTAGGACTTTATTAAGATTACCCTCCTTTGTATTACTAAGAGGAGGTCTATATAAAGGAGGTGATTATCATTATAAGGATGTGTGTGAAGTATGACATTATATTTGGAATCTCTTGGAGATATAGCATGGAATGGCTTCTTCCATAAGGAATATTATATGGTCTCACCCTACATCAAATGTTTACTCTATTTCAACATATATTGGATATTAGGGAATAGTGTCCCCCAAACATCTCTTTTGATGTGTGAGATATATATTTTCCATTATATTATTTTTATTATTATATGTGTGGATATTATCAGCTCCTTAGATTCCTTTTTTTCCTTCATAGCCCACATTTGGTGATGTCACTCGATCATGAGAAGAAAATGACTAGGTATGGGTGTCAACAAGTTAAAGTTTCCTTGAACTCTCCAACATGGTTCAATATATGTCAAAAACTTCCAACATGATTATAATTTTGAAGAGTTCCTTGAAACCCTAACATGGTTTGGTCATTAACTTTGTAATGATGAAAATTTCTCTACTCTATGAACCTTGCAAAATTGTGACATGGTTCATCTAGTCATAAAAAAGTGAAGCATAATTAATAGATGAGGAAAGTAAGTCAAGAGAAAAGATAAAGAAAGGTGCAAGCTTCTCCATGTTAAAAAAATTCTGAATTTTTAACTTTTAAAAAGTGTGACACAATCCTTAGTGTTTTCCAACATAAAAAATCTATGACATTGTTTCAAAGTTTTCCAAATATTTAGGACATCAAAGCATTTGAATGAAGGGTGAGAAAGTGTAGCGTCAAAAATTGTCACCTATGACAATTTCACACTAGGTTTTTATACCCTTATGTGCCTGGACCTAATTATGCATTAATTTCCCATTTTTATAAAAAAAATTGGAAAATCAAAAATGGGAAATTAAACTATGAATTTAATATTTTACCCCTGACACTTTTAAACCGTAGAAAGGTAGATCTAGTCTAGGGTGTATTGTGCCCTATATACCACCTAATTTCACTCCAAATTTAAATACGTTGGTGTTGGTAATTTATTATTTAATTTCCAATTTCAATTGTCTACTATCAATATTTGATTTTTGGGATATTAAAATAATTGAATATAAATACCTAGTCATTTTTTCATTTTAAAAGCTAGTAAATCTATTGAGAAAATTGAAGATCCTAAAAATTAGTCAAGAGTAATAAAGAGAAGAATTAATCTAGCATTATTACAACACTTTTATTGATCAAATTGAAGTTTGCAAGACATCAAGAAGAGTGATGCAATTTATGTTCAAGGAGCTATTATGATCAATCATGCAAAATCATGAAGATGCATTGAGTTATCCTCTACATGTTAGTTTCAACAATCTATTGTGTATGTGAGATAACCTTTTGTAGGTCTATCAAGAAATCGAGGTATCCATCAATCAACTCATGTGTGGCATCTCTTCTTCAAGGGTTTCACATCAAGGTAGCATTGTAATTTTTATATCAATTATAGTCAATTATTGTTGTTTTGGCTTTTGCTTGACCTAGGGCATGCTCTCTTGATCATCATTAATCATTGTACATGGAGGTAAAAATACCAAAATGGCGTTTGAATTAGGAAAGCCCCTATAAAATGTTACAAAAATGTGTCTCAACCTTGAAATTAGATACAATTTATTGTTGATAGGATGTATATATATTTCCTAGTTACACCGATAGGTGTATACAATGGTAGAAAAGAGCAAAATGTGAGCATGTTAATTTTTTAGGAAACTCCTATAATGGTCGACATACATTAAATAATGATATATTGTAAATTTGGACTGCTCATTATTATGTTTTAGATCTAATGGTAGATATTTTTTGTCTTGTATTGCCCTAGAATGTAACCCTATTTCATGAGGGCATGGTATTATAGCTATAGTAGAAAATGATGTATTCTAAGAGTCTAATAGTGCTCGTTTTGTCTCTTGATCTCTAGTGGTCATACTCTTATGAGAAAATTTCTCTACAAGTATATTGTAATATTTGTGATTTCTGAATAATATATTGGGAAACTTTTGGAGTGTGGGGTTTTTCTCCTAAAATGGTTTTCCCCACGTAAATCACTGTGTCATGGTATGTATGATATTTATATTATTTTTGTTTAAATTTATGTAACTATTAAAGATCTAAACATTTTTGCATTATTCTCGTCTCAAGATTAGTGTAGGAAGTTATTCCACTACCTTAGCTTCCTTACAAGTGGTATCAGAGCTTGATCACCTTTGGTTTTAGTTGTGGGTTTGGTTTTTCGAACTAATCCATACTTGAGTGGGAGCTTGTGCAAAAGACACTTTGTGACCTTGTTGCATGAATTTTTAGATGGAAAGTTCATCAAGTAGAATAAAGGTGGAGAAATTTTCTTGAAATAATTTTGAGATGTGGAAGCTAACGATGGAGGATTTTTTGATAAATCGAGATTTGTGGGATGTTGTTGATGAGAAAGTTCAAGGCCTGCAGATCCTACTCAAGCTACTCAATATGATGTTATGGACCATAAAGCTAAGGGTATAGTCATATTTTTCTTGGTAGAATCTATTTTAATTAATGTCCATGACGAGACCTCTGCTCAGAAACTATGGAAGAAGCTTGGTGAGATGTATCAGGCCAAATGTTTAGTGAACAGTATTTTCTTGAGGAAGAAGTTGTATTCCTTGAGAATGGAAGAGGGAGGACAAATAAAAAACCACCTATAAGCATCCAATATGTTGGTGGCTCAATTGGCATTAGTTGGTGTCAAAATGGATGAGGAGAAATGTCAGATCTTTCTTTGTTCTTTGCCTAATTCATGTGATTCTCTTGTTATGGCTATTGGGAGTAATTATGTTATATTGAAGACTAAAGATGTGGTGGGTTCTTTGCTTTCTAAAGAGATGAGGAGGAAGGTATCCATCACTGCCAAGGAGGCCCTAAATGTTTGTGGAAAACCTAAGGAAAAAGGCAAGAAGAATGAGAAGCCTGACAAATCCAAGTCCAAGGGGAGATCTAAATCTCTTGGAAAGTCCAAATTTATTTTCTGGAACTACAGTAAGTCTAGACATGCTCGTAAGGAATGCAAAGAAGAAAAGAAGAAGAAAACGAAGAAATTTGATTTTAATTCCGAGTCTCAGAAGGAAGATGGTGACACATTCATTACAACTTTGGTAACTCATGTAGGTAATGATGCATGGTTAATTGACTCAAGTGGATCTTTCCATATGACCTTTAATAGAGATTGGTTTTCAGAATATGAAGAATTTGATGGAGGTAAGGTGTACTTGGGTGATGATTTGCATTTATAAATTGTTGGCCATGGTAAAGTTAAAATCAAGTTTCCTGATGGTAGAACAAAAAGGATTAATGGTGGACCCACTGGAAATGGGGTTTCTCTACTTATCGTTTAGGACATAGAGAAAATTCCCACTTCCAAGATGATTCCACTCAAGGATAACCCTAGAGATTTCAATTCAAAAGAGAAATAGATCTTACAATAGAGCTATCCTAGGAGTTGAATATGATCTAATGAGGGGTTCACCACCAATTTTAGACTTGGAAAAGATAACAAAATAAAAGATAAAATTTAAACCCCTAATTCGATGCAATGACCTAGAAAATTCCTTATAAATGCAAACAAAACAAAACACAAAAGTAATGAAATGAATGGTGTGCACCTAGAAACCTAGAAGTGATTGAAAGCAACTCCGAAACATTGAATAATTTGACTTTTTGACCAACTGGGACTCATTCGCCAACCTAGGCGAATCAGTCTCAGATATGGGTTTCTGCATGGGAGTCTATTTCAAGAAAAGGGTATCTGAATCTACAAACAAATTTGAAAATCGGGTACAGTGGGACTCATTTTCCACTCTTGGAAAATCAGTCTTGTTCCACTTTTTCAGGAATTGAAATTTTTGATCTGCACTTCAACACTTGCTCTTTCCTTCGAACTTGAGTTCTGGATCTGAATCTATGAAAAGACCTGCAAAATATAATATAAACTTGATTTTCTAATGGGGGTTTTCCTTGTTCAAACCCCTAGTTTGGTAACTAAACCTTGATAGAAATAATGAAATGTGCATGAAAACCCCAGCCTTAAGTGTGTCTAAGACTAAGAAATCAGAAACATGACGAAATCCTATTCTAATGTGCAATAATATGATGCAAGAATGGAGATATGAAGATGAATGACTCAATTGGTGAGATCTCTGATCAACCCAAGCAAGCCTTAATGATTTTTATACCTTCCTTAGGATGAATGTAGAGTGATAATGGAGGATGGAATTAATTAGGAAACAAGTCTTTAGGCTTGGCTTGATGGCTAGTTGCATCTCCCCAAACTAGAATCCATCATGATTCACCATAAAGAACCATAAACAACCATGATCAACCCTTGAAAATGCTAGATCAAGTTGAAAATGCTTGGCTTGATGGTTAGTTGCATCTCCCCAAAATAGAATCAACCATGATCAACCCTTGAAAATGCTAGATCAAGTTGAAAATGCTTGGCTTGATGGCTAGTTGCATCTCCCCAAACTAGAATCCATATTGAATAAAAGTGAGCTTGAAGACCTGCAAAAACAATTTAATGATGCCCTAAAGCTTTAACTTTGCTGATTACTTGAACTTGAATGCTCTTGTGAAGACTCTTGAATGTCTAGATCTTGAAAATTTCTCTTGAGAATGCTTGCATAAATTAGCTAGATGATAAAAATGACTTAGAAAATTTATTATATAGGCACTAACACCTAATTGACTATTATTTAGATCTTAAAGATCTACATCCACCAAAAATTTGAATTAAAATGGTGAATTTCCCACTCAAAATTAAAAAAGAACCCAAATGGGACTCATTTGCCATCCTATAATAAAGCAATAAAACATCATGTAAAATGAATATCAACATCCAAATTATACATCAATAAAAAATAATATATATAAAAATGATATATGGTTCAACCATCATATACATGAATATAACATCATATATCGAAACGATATATCGATCATCCATCCACATCATATGCATACATCAGAAATGCACAAAAATAGGTATACACATACATCATCATACATCACCATACATCATCATAAATCATCATACATCATCATACATTATCATCCATAAAGCATCACAATCACACATAATGAAGTTGAATTGAAGCATGTATATCTCATATATATCATCATAAAAAAGGAGAATGTCATGATACATCATCAATGAAACATGTGTGATGGGATAATACAAAAATATACAAATATACGAGGCCCCAAATGGGTCAATGAATATATACAAAATAATGTCTATAATATAAGTCTTTAAAAAAAAATATAAAAAAGATCAAGTAAAGGTATGACACTACCCGATCAAAAGAGGAGGACTCTAAGGACCAGGCTACAAATCACCATCAAGATTAGACTATCTGACGAATTGATCACTTGACTGGGCACCAATAGTAGTACTCAACTCTCTAAATTTTGGTTGTCATTGTGCTTGAGGAACAAAGGAATCATAAAGAGTCTGGTAATATGTAGCCCTTTGTAGTAACTGATCTTGCTCAGCTTGTATAGTGTCATGCTCTATCTTCAAGCTATCCTTATCAATAGTAATAGCCTACAAATATGTCTTGGCAATGAGACAATGCTCAATCTTTGTGTCTCGCTCCACCCTGAAACCATTGCACTCATGCTAAGAAGTTTCTTTGTGTGTTGTTAATATAAAAATCTACACCTCTATGAACTATTTCTGCCCTATCTTTGTAGCCGATTATGCACCTCCATCCCTAGGTGGTGGAGGGGGACCTAGAACCTATCCCTGATCCTACGAAATTTGATCACCTTGTCCACCCTAGGCACCGTTTAATCGAGCCCTACTAAGTTGCACTGCTAAAATATCAATACATTGTCTTTCTCCTCTATGACCTATGATGACTGCTCTTCCAACAATGGGATCACCGCTAGTATCTATGAACCTCAAAGGCACTCGTCATGCCCACCACTGATCATAATTGGGAGTAGTACCTAGATTCGCCAAGGCCACTAGCCAACCCCATATGACTGGGGAAAGAACTCTAAAAGTAGCAAGAACAACCCAATCAACCTATAAACCCCAAAATGGACCTCTTTGGTGGTTCAACCAAACCGAGCCTCATATGCATCAAGAAATCAGCACTGTCTCTCTCCAAACTACCTATAAACCTTGTTAGGAATACATCTCTCTAAAAGAGAGTGTGTGTGACCAATCACCCATCTAATATATCTATAGTATACCAATTTATCTTGATCATCAATCCATGCCTCATTAAACCCACCCAACCGGAAAACGAATAAAGGGGTACCACCCACCCAAGCAAAAAACAAGGTAGGGGTACCAACCAACCAGGTTGTTGAGAATGAGTTAGTTGGACATTGTTCTCTTCTACCACATGTTGTAGAGTAGTGGTGACTTTCCCCCTCACTCCTAGGATTGGAGGAGAGAGGTTACTCTATAATAGAGCTGAAGGAAAAGTGGGTAGAGGAAGGGCACTCATTGTAGAAAGTAGGTTATGGAAAATTTCTTAGTTGATAATGGGTGGGTATATGATGCAGACCCAGGAGGCTCAATTATGCTGATTAGGCCTATTTTTCAAAGCAACATGGCTTTAAACCTATCATAGGACCATGAAACCTTGGTGCAGCAATTCATATGCCTTCAAACCTCCAAAATCACAAAAATATTCCATTGGTACGGACAAATACATGCCAAACTTGAAAAACCTTGTTTTAGGCACAATTCATGAGGGTTTATTGAAAATATGGGTTCCAAGACATATCATAACATTCCAATACATTAGACCTTCATAAAATGACCTGCAAAAACTCAAAACACTATCACATATAGAGTTCCAATCATATTTTTCCAAAACCTTACTTTAGTTCCTCAATTTCACTTGGAAAACTCATGAAAACACCCTAAGGCATCCCCCTAAAACCATACAACTTGTATTTTATGCCTCCCAAACCATTGTTACATCTAAAATTCCATGAAATAAGTCATTCCACCGAGTTACAGGGCTGGACAGCAAGTGGAATGACTAGAACATCATTTTTTACACCAATCAAACCCTCAAATTAGTTAGAAACAGGCAGTCCCAGAAAAATGAAGAGATCTCTCTCAAAAATCAATATTAGAACCTCTAATTGGATTCAGATGAAAGCTATTTCATTCCCCTACAAGATGATATAATTCTCAGATCATATGGTGATGGTACAGATCCGTACAATGCTTGCAAAGTTCAGGAAAACAGGAAAAACATGAGATTTGAGACCACCCGGTAGTAAAACGGGGATATCTCACTCAATTCTCAATGAAATCACACCATTCCAACGCCAAAAGAAAGGTTATTTAATTATCTATCCAACCATAATAGGCTTGTAGTGTAAAACAATATGTACAGGTCGTACAATGCACGGGATCAGCAATTTCTTAATGGAAAACACAAAAAAACAGCAAACTTCTTATTAGAAACTCATTCCAAACTTCTCCAACAGCCTCAATTCGAGATCTTACAAAAATATATCATGTAATAACATCCAAACCACCCCTTGAACCGACCAACTACCATAACCACCTTTTGTTAGAGTCTAAGATGACAATTTTTGCCAATTTTGCTCTTAATCACTACCCCATTACAACTTGATCAACTTGATTTTGCAAATACCACCTAACTGACCTATTAATCCCTCCAATACATTTAAAATGCTCATTGAGACCTTATTTAACATGGAATAAGACCCTACTCCCCATATCCCTTAAAACTCATGATTTCACATGGCCTTGGCATTATGAATCAAACTGACAAATTCAACTAAATGATTCAAAACCTTTTCAAATTACATTATGACTGGTCCTTTAGACCTTATTAAGCATAAATGAACACAAGACACACCTAGCTATCAACTTAGACTTCACAAGGTGTAGGTGCTCTTGCACCAGTATAGTTCTTAATGTTCAAGTAGAGGGAGTTTCCGTCCCTAACTAGTGAAGGCCCCTACCTCACTATTGAAGGTAGAGGAAGTTCCCCTCCCTCACTAACTATATATGGTCTCCATACAAAATCTAACATGTCATCAAATACACAATGCCAATAGGAAAGCTATCTAGGCAATGTATAATATAGAAAATATCCATAGTGATAAGAGTATGGGTTTCTAGTAGTACGATCTAGTATACCATCTCGCTGAATCACTAAGATATTCTCCCAGGCCCATACATGAAGAAGAGAAACACTGACATAAATAGATTTCCCACCACGATATGCAACCTCATGCATATATCTATATAGCTGGGCAAGGAGACATGGACCCCATCCGTATCTAGTCCCATGCTCAAACATCACCTCGATACATATACCCCATCCCATAGGAAACTTATGACCTCTCCTATCGGGAACAAAAAACCCCAACACCAAACCATAGAGAACAAAAGAAATGTGATCAACACTGCCAACGAAATCTGATAAATCAATCTCCGATTATCAAACTTCTAGATGTCTCACACCAAGAACGTGACACATAGCATGGGTACCCCATCGAACATGATATGTAACAAACTCTCTATGAATGGGTATGCAGAGGATCCTCCACACATCCTCAAGAGTAATGGTGATCTCCCTAGTAGGTAAATGGAAGGATGAGGTCTCTGAATGCTATCTCTTCACAAGCACATTTTGTTGTTTTTCCAAAATACTGAGAGGGCAGGTGAATCAGTATTCCATTAAACCATCCAATTATTAAAGCAAATATGATTGCAAACCAGAATAAAGACATTGAAATGAACATCACTCCACAACACACATCAACACCAAATTTTTACTTGGAAAACCCAAAATGGGAAAAACCATGGTGAGGATTATCGCACAATATAATATATTTGGATATAGAATATTACAGGGCTCACTACCATGACTCACTATCTTTAAAAGGCTCACAACCTGAATACACAATGAAATGGCTATCTGCCAAGATACAAAATAATATGGCTCATTTCCAATAGTATGAACTAATGGAGTGCACCTTCCATGTGTTGTGTTTAGTTCCAATGAGGCTCTATATGTGAAGTATTGCTTTGCATATTAGTCACTTAACTATTCTACTATGATCCTTGTCTTCTTCCACAATATATAGCTCACAACTAATAAATAATTTAGGCTCACAAATTATTTATGTCCACTTACTCCCCACACACTTCTTCAACTCCAAAAAGGTCTTATATATATACAAGTACATTTCATACATCAATTAGGTCGACCTAATTGGATGTAAAAAATAAATCAAAATACCTCATGTCGACACCATATAAGATTAAAACATTTTTATCCATGTGGTGTATCATATCAAGTCAGTGTAGATCTAAAAGGGATCCAACTAACATCAAAAAAGTATAATTATTCTTCTTAATACAAGTCATATATTAGGTCGGCCAGGAATAGGACCTAATCACAAAGTCTCTAAGTCAACACACACACTTCTTAAGAGAAACGCCTACTCGATCTCATATTAATTCAATTGTTCATCACATTAACATCAAGGAGATCACCCTTAGAACCACAACACCAAAATTTTCTTTCTAAGAAAATGTGGAGTCCCCCACACTAGTATACAAAATAGAGAAACAATTATAGTGTATAAAGATAAACTTTGTCATTGATAACTTTTTGTATGCAACACAAAACTTCTCAAGATCCTAGATATAGCTATTTGAAAGAGTCATAATAATAAAATTAAGAGAGAAGAGTCATATCTCATATTGAAATGAATTTTGGACTCAAAAACCAATGTACTAGCCTAACAGTACAAAAAAATTCCCGTAGAGATCAACTTTCGATATACCAAATATGTTTCCCACTATGTTGCCATATTGTTGAAATCAATGAAAACACTGGAATAATCAAAAAATCCCATGTAAACTTCATCCTCATGTTGCAAGGTTACCATATTTCAAACACAGTCATCACTGCACTATGACATCTGATGGTGGGCATGTAACAAATGTGTTGCAACCTGGCAACATCTAGAAAATCTCACTCTAAAACATCAAAACCATGATCAAATCAAATAGATCTCATGGTCATCGCTCCCTCAACTAGAGTGGATTAAGGACCACTTACAATAATTCAACCCATGATGTTAAGGGTTCACTCTGAAAATGCAAAATAAACCGACAAATGACGAACAAAGTGACTTAGGGTTCCAAAAAGTAAAAAGTGAAAGTTGTGTCAAAAGCGATGAAATTTTTATCAAAGGCGAGAGAAACAGGAAAAGGTGATAAATTATTGTCAAAACTGATGAACAATTTCAAAGGCGAGAAAATCAAAAGTGAAGAAGATTTTCAAAAGCGAAGATTTACACCAAATGCACAAAAAACAAAACAATAAAGTCAAAGGTGAAAAAGTAAGTCAAAAGCTAATTTCAGATGCACAAAATTAGAACAAAAGCACAAAATGAGAGAACGTACATAGGAAATATCAAAAGAAACTATCTACAAATATCTAAAGTACCAAAACTGATGCAAAGGGGTGAGATTCCTAAATCTCGTGCAATTGGCTAATTTGATTGCATGCATTAATTACGAAAAACATGGAAAGATGAAAACAAAAATTGAAAGGGTACATACTAGGGTACCAATGCCTATAGGTTGTCCAAACTATCAAACCATGTCTACATGATGTGGGGCTCCCCGAATCAACACCATAGCTCCTTGACAACTGACAAAATGAGAAATCTAGCGGCAAGGATTCTCTATAGGCTCAAATAGAAAATGAGATAATTAGAACCCTAATTACCTATTTTAACCCTCAAAACCCTAATTTTTCACCTATGAAACCCTAATTGTTTTCCTACGAAACCCTAATTTTTTACCTATGAAACCCTAATTTGTACTTAGGAAACCTTCCTAGATTAAAATTAGGACCACCTAGGAACATTTTAATGAGCACCAAAAGACCTATAAACTTAATTTTTCACCCTCTACACGTCTGAACTGAAATAAAATTATGTCTTGAGCCTGACCTCAAAATTGAAAATTTTGGCCAACCTCTTGAGGGGGTAGCCTAGAGTCCTACCATCATTTTGTTGACCGTTGGGGCACAATGAGGCATATAATTTTTTTTAAAGCTTGATCTTACCATCGAATCTTTGAAACAAAGCAACCAATAATTTATCTCGAAGAGGGGCAAAATATAGACATACATAAAATTGAGCTAACACTTATCACATATACTAAATGACATTTTGACATCATCGACATCATTATCATCAAACATCACTACATTTCACATCATAAAGTATCAAATTGCATCGAAAACCCTAATTTCCTCTATTAATTGAATAATATTACATTATTTAATTAATTCACTTTTTCATTATTTTTGACCAATTAAATAATTTTAATTTATTTAATAAAGTCCTAATCTAACTTTATTCTTCCTGATTAATTAAATAACGTCCATTATTTAATTATGTCACCAATTCACTTTATTCCCCTAAGTCAATTATAAAAACATAATAGTTTAACTATATCACATTCCCTCCAAAATTTAAATAAATAAATTATTCAAAACATCATAAAAATAAAATTAAACAAATGCAACTTTGTTTGAAAAATTCAAACTTGATTTGCACGTTCAACTCCAAAAATATTAATTAATTATCCTCACCCACTTTCCTGATTGAGAAAATTATGATCCCTTGATTACTTGATCTGATTTCCTGACTAATCCATATATTTCTTGATAGATCAATCTATTTCTTGATAGATAAATCTATTCTTCAATCACACCAATTACATAATCAATTTGCACAGATTATGCCCATCTAAATCCTCTCAACATCTTTTGCCTGTTGATCAAGATATTCTAATACGCGATCCTGATCATCCATTTCAAATGACAAATTCTATAAAACAAACCTCTTTCCTCTCAAAAAAAGGATCAGAGAATCAACATCATTTAGACAATGAAGTAATGTAGGAATCCATAACCAATCTTTGAAGCTTCATACATATGTTCGATCAACACACAAGTTCTTCAATCTCTTGCACACACAATGGAGGCTTCGTATTGAATTGAACAATCCAACATATGTCAATACAAATACACTTTGACATGGGATGGTAAACTTTCCTTTGTTTTTTAATTCATTTTGATATCATAGGATTTCTTTTTTTGTTTTCAATAACTTAGAAAACTTCATTTCATGAGTAATGTGAATAGATCTTGATTGTTGTTTTTGATTTAGATTAGTTTTTATTCAATGCAATTATCTTGTTTATAATTATAGATTTCACCCTTACACTATCAATAATATATTTGACATTATATGCAAAATTTATTAAAAAACAAAAATGAATTGTTCCCTCAATCTATTCGCAATAAACAAACAATAGATCTAAAAATATCAAGGTTTTGAAGCTAGTAGATTTTTGAGCTCTCAAGACAAGATTTTTGCAACCTTTTACAATGGAAATATTGGTTGCCAATTAAAAAAAATTTAGGCATAGGGCAAGGAGTATTTCAACTACTTGATAGTTGCTTTTCCCAGCATGAGACAACTTTCTACATAGCCATGCCTTCATTTAATAGATAACATCAAAATTATTTTAGAATGAAATGAAACACAACAAATAAATCATAATGGTAGTTAACAGATTCCAAACAATAAAAATCCTTGAGACCATGGAAAGTAATTTACCACAATATTATGCATAAATTATGTCATCATATCAATGATATCGATGAGAAAAAATGGGTAGAGTTTGGAAGAAAAATAACAAAGACCAGAATATTTTTTTTTTAAAATGAGATGAACCAAAACCAATCTCCCTACAAATGCTGCTTCAATCTATTCATATGAAACAAAAAATAGATATGAAAATATCATGGTTTCAGGGGGACAATATTTCATGTTGATTGAAATCTGATTTGATTCAAAGATCTCACATTGAATGCGAATCAAACTTTGTATATCAGATGTTTTGTAGATTTGATGGGAAATCTGATTTGATTTGAAGGTATTTGATTTAATTTGATTTGAATGATTTGTATGGAATATTTTATTTTAAATA
The DNA here is from genome assembly GCA_007115665.2 of Sequoiadendron giganteum. Classification (NCBI taxonomy): domain Eukaryota; kingdom Viridiplantae; phylum Streptophyta; class Pinopsida; order Cupressales; family Cupressaceae; genus Sequoiadendron; species Sequoiadendron giganteum. The sequence goes on along the minus strand of CM021102.1, from coordinate 405,337,089 downwards.
GCAATTTTCTGCTAGAAAGTCGGTGGCTAAAAACCATGTAGTTTAACTGTGTAGTATAATGGTTTGAGACAAATTTATGGTTGGATCCTCACACATAATATAGCCAATTGACTAAATAAAAATTAAGGTAAATAGTTGAAAATTAGAGATAAATGTAAAATATTACTTGTTAAATTTTAATAGTTTGAAAACAAAGAGAAATAGAAAAAAATTATGTAGCTCTAAATTATGTAGAAAATAATTAAATATGTGTAATGCTATAAAAATTCAATAGTCAAGCATAATCATTCTAAATAAGGTAAATACATCTTTTTTTTGGTAGTTTAAATGCATGTAGACACAAATCATATCATCTAGATGACAAGAATATAATTTCATAGTAGGCACCACAGTTAAAAAGTTGCTAAAAAAATATAGATGACTATGCATTTGGAATTGCAAGTATAGTTGCAATTTACTAAAATAAGAACTTTATAATATCTACTTGACATAAAAGATGGTGCTTCTAAGTGTGACAAAATATATTTTATAATATGAATTCATTGCTTAAAATTTTGTTGCTACTTATAATATGTTTTCTCTATCATTTATTTTATTAAAATTATCACTTTAATTTGCATATTGTATAAAAATAAATAAAAATTGACTAATCATTTTTACATATTAGTTAAGAAAGTTTTAAGGGAATTCCATATGATATTTAGGAACATAATCAAATGAGTTGATACAAAATACAAGATGCTTCACATTTTCCAATAAATAGATATTAAGAAAAAAAACTTTTATGCATATACAAAACTTTCTACACTCAATATTTTAACTACTCACATTCATATACAAGGACCCAAGTTTGCCTATTGGTGGAGAGCTTGTACTCTTGAAAGAGAGGTCACAAGTTCAAATCCTATAGGGGGTAAGGTATGTACACCTCGTATTGTGGAGCACGAGTTAGGTGCCTCCCTCATATTGGAAGTATGAGGAGTCCCATATACTGTAAGCCATTCCTACTATCATACAATTTGGAACATTACCTTCTAAAATAAGTTATAAAAGGAAAATAATGGTTGTTGGATTGATTTTCTTAAAGATGTATTGGTTTTAAATTAATTTTTTAGATATTCGGTATCATACACTTAATACAAAAAAAAAAACCAATAACCTTTTTTTAATAAGGATAATGGAAGCTTAATAGTATAACTAAAAGGGAAATATTATTTGGACCCAAATTGCATTCTAGATAAACATGAATAATTTTCATAATAGAAATCTAACTTGAAACACCTTTGTGGTGTCTACTTAGAGAGTTGTTTACTTCTTTATAGGATTCTACCTCTATCTCACTTAAGTGGCCAGTAGCTAGCAAAGAACTATTTGGAAGGGACTAGAACCTAGAGAGGATTGTATACTCACTTACAGTATAGTTACATAAAATAAAAAATAAAAAATAGAACTAAATATTTACATATATCTAGTTCTCTTGTACATTGATATCATGGATACAAGGTAAGTAGGTAGTCTAGTGAACAAAATATCTTCTCAATAAATATGTACAAGAGAATTTTGAGATCTTATAACTATACTCTTAAAGCATAAGTACACTCTAAATCTAAATTGCAACTAAGATAAAAATTACAAATGTCATTGACACTCAAAAGTATCCTTGAAGTGGATTACCTATACTTTGAAAATAGACCCAAAACTGAGGAAAGGTAAAAGATATTTTCTTATATGTATTTTCTAATTGACATAATCCTTGTCATAGTATTATAGGTCTATTGTGATATTTTAGAGAATTACTTATAACCTACATGATCTAAATGGATTAAATCTTTGACCATAGCACTATTAATATTGTATATCCTTATAATCCCACATGGTTGACTATTATTCCTATCTTGTATTAGATATAGGCATGAATCAAATTGGCTAGATTAAATTATTCATCTCATATAGATAAGTAAGCCCTATGAACACAAGAGCCTAGATTGGCTAATGAATTTTCCTACAATTGAAAAGATAACATGAATTGGCTATATATTCTCTAACCATTTAGTTAAGTCAAAGGAGTATGCACTTTAACTTTTAAAACAAGTGTTTTAAAAAAAAAAAAAAACTAAACTCATTATGTTTGGTGATCAAGGATCAAAGAATTTTGTTATAAGACCAAGTTTATCATTACAAAATTCCTTAAAAAGACATGAAAATAATTGTTGGATCCAAATCAATCTCTTTTGATATAATAGTTTGTAAGTAGTATCCTAGACTTTTATTACAATTTTGTTAAAATTTGATATCAATATATTGATATATTTATGATTGCAAAATGACAAACATGTTTGTGTAATTTTAAAAATTCTTCCTAAAACTTTAATTATATTTTACAACAAATGTTATAAAAATGGCCATCGAATTTAAACCCTACCTAAACATATTATATTTCAACTATAAAGACCAGTTCAAAACTCCCCTTTCCCTAGCAAACAGTTATAGACCAGTTCCATAACTTCAATGCAAGCAGTTTGAGTGAGCAATTAGGAATTGAGATTTGGTTATGTCAAGGACTATAACATACATACAACTAGCAACCTTGGTGTGCAATAGGTACGTGAAAGAGTTGTGGAAGGTCAATTAGGGAGAGTTTTTGTCTGATTTTTTGCAAATCATATCCTTCAGTTTAGAATATGGACAAGAAACTTTAGAATGTTTCAGTTGTTTTTGTATTTACACTTTAAAATGTGAATATTTACTACTCAGACTTGAACATATTTAAATCATAATGATAAGATGATAAGTTGGCAGTCCCATTCATATTGGACTATAACCAACATCATGCTTTAGTTGTATCTGCATTTACACTTAAGAATTTGAGTACTTACTACTCAGATCTGAGCATATTTATATCATAAAATGATAAGTTGCCCATCCCATTCATCAACATCTCTTGAAACAATCAAATTCTACATTTAAAATGCCTTTGAAGATACCAAAAACATACACATATACAAATATCAAATTGTGAATTAAAAATGAATCTAAAGGTGCAAAAGACAGATTGCACTTCTTGTCACAAAATAATTTGCAAATTAAAATATCAACAAAGGATGGTTAAGGAATACAACTAAGTGAAGGCTATATATCAAAAACAAAATACATAAAGTTTTTTACTGAATATAAATACACATTTTTTTTACAAGAGAATTTACATGAAGCGTTTTATAACACATTTTGGCAATATTATTAGACTTAAATATGGATCTAATAAAAGATTTTGATACAATCCAGAAGATCACAATTTCTGCCAAAATAAAACTAAATTTACAACATGCCCATCATTGAGGTCACAAGCCTTTGCAATAGGATTTACACACTATGTCATTTAATCGCTTGAAGAATTGCCATGTTTGGTTGAAAAGTTCTGAATATTAGTGGGTTCCATTAGTGCTTTAGCACCCACAAGCCAGGCATTCATCCTTGTTCTCTAGTGAGCATACAATTTGTGCAAAAATTTTGTATCCACATCTTTGTTTGTTGACTTGGGCTTTTCCTACAGAAAATAAAACCAATGCTTAATACTACCGAAAAACCCAACACCCACAATAACAAATAAACAAGTAAAATGTAGTGAAATATTAGTACCAACCAGTCCTTAATCTTAAATCGTCCTATTGGTCTATAAAACTTACAAAAAAAAATGCATGGGGCATATAAATAGGAAAGCTTATAAGAAAGTTATAGATTGGATTAGCAGACCACAAGATTGGCATCCCTGTCTTGGTTTTGACATAGTTTATGGTTGGCCTCAATTCACAGATATCAAAAAATATTTGAAAATTGATATAATTCCTTTAAGTGACCCAGAGTAATAACATTTTATATACACCTAATTTTGATTCTATTCAAATTAGATTCCACAAATTTAAGAATTTTACCTTCCCAAAATTAGGTTGATCCATGTGAATATTCACCTATTATATCAACAATTGTACGCTACTTGATTTCCTAGACAGTCCTGTTTAATTATAACCCAACACATAGCACCTCAAAGACACCCCAAAAGAGTAGCATAACTAAAAGACCTTGCAAATGAGTAAGAGATTAAATAAACAACTTACACTTAAATATCCTTTGGAATACAATACAAGTACCATACTTAAAGGAAAAAGGCACTCACCTTAATACTCTCCAACTATAGATATTGGGCGTGTTAGGTTCAAAGCATTCATTATTGAAGAATTTGACTACTTGAATTTGTTGGTATAGGAGCGAGTAGAAGAGAATTTCTCACTCCATTCATTGCAATCATTTCCCTTAAGGTAGCCCAATCCCATCTATCTGAAGGTATAACTCCCCACATATCTGGTTGAAGTATACCTTGTAGCATTGCATAGTACTAATACAATGTAATTCATCTCATTGAAAAACCTTGTATGCATTTCATAAGATTATTATAAAACAATACCTCCCATTGAATTATAACCTATAACACACCATATGATAACTAATGTGGTCTTCATTGCATGGTTCTTGTGCTTCTCAAGATAGTGATGAATTCTGAATTCTGATTTCCTTTCTAATGAAAAGTCTGCTTTTGCATGTAATAATTAGTCATGAGAAAGTTGCAAAAGAAAAATACAGAATCCCTAGATTTGGAAATTAGAATTGAAAGTAGAACTCTCACTGACCATAATTAGTCATGAGCAAGCTGCAAAAGAAAAATACAGAATCCCTACATCTAGAAATTATAACTGAAAGTAAAACTCTCACTGGCCATATTTTGAGACAACATTTTCCTGTGTTGGAGAGTTGTTTCACAGATTTTTTTGCCCAAAGTTACTTCCTCTACCATATTCTAGGTAGAGTGTTGGATGTTTCTTAAAAATAAATACCATCCAGTCATTCACAAAATGAAAAAGTATATGCCAACAATCTCCAAAATTAGTAAAATGAAAGGACATGTACTACTTAACATAAAAGCCTAATTTGACTTCTTGCCTGCATTTATTTCATTCATTGCTTTCTTCACAAGCACATCAGGTTCTATATCTAAAATAAGTGTTTGCACTATCTCATATCCATATTTTGACACATAGTTTGCAAACTCAGACTTGCCATAGAATTGACAACCCAAAAATATGACTTGGACTCGGGACTTGGGATGGACTCGAGAAAAGACTTAGTTAGGACTCGACAAAAAAAAACTGTAGTTTTACAAAAAAAGGAACAAATTAATGTATTTAGAGAACATAAGAGCCTAATTTGATTATCAAACACTCCCAATTCAAAGATTATGCATTTCATTTGATCATCAAACACTCAATAATTGAAATTTAATCATCCATAGTCATCAAATAATCAATTTGCAGACCTAAAATTCACAAAGTTGAATCTTAAAATGAAATAAAAAGTGAAAAAAGGGTTTTTAACCCATTTTAAGTCTCAGCCACACAGGAGAGTCTTAGGTCAGGATTCCTAAGTCCAACCTCAAGACTCAGCCAAGTCCTGAGGTCGGACTCCCGAATCCCGACCTAGGACTCTCTTGGATTCAACTCCCAAGTTTGTGGCGAGTCGACTTAGCTGGCCAAAGGACTCCCGAGTCTGTCGAGTCTACGGTGAGTCCGTGACAAGTTCGTAAACTATGGTTTGACATAGCCTATAGTCATAAAAAAACAAAGTTGAATGATGAATCATAAAGAATTCAAATTTTAATAGTTGCTTCTTTTAAAATAGATATTAAGAGCCATCAAAGGATACAAATTTTAGAACAATAAAATGATTCATTTTGTGTAATATTTTAATGCAACCAATTGGCAATAAAAATTGAAATGGACTTAAAAATCCAAATGCGATCTTTGAAATTGTTTTGTTGGTTACATGTTTATCTTCTATCCATTATGAAATCTATTATGGAAATTGGTAAGTTGGATGCATCTTTGTTACACTCATTATTAATGAAATCTGTGTAATGAATGATTTTGATTTTTTGCTCATACTACTAATATATTAAACCCTACCTATTATTGAAATTGGTTAGTTGCTTTCATTTTTCTTCTACCCATTACTGATTAAATTTGTAAAACATTTGTGAAGTTCTAAGCTTTTTCTTCAAATACTAGTATATTAAGATGTACCTATCATATTTTTTTATCTATGCATGTTAACTTTGGACTTAGATGCCACAACAAAGGGGTACCACTATTTTGAAATTCATCTAGGACTTGCAAGTTTTACCTTGACCATTGGGTATGATGTAACTAGAGTTGGATGCTATATTTTTTCCCAATTTCAACACTTAACAAGTTAACATTTTTGGGAGGGATTTCAACTTGGGGCTTTGCTATGAAAATACCAATGACTACCATTAGAATGGTCATCCAATTCAATAATTCACCTATGCACCAATCAACATATTTAACTAAAAGCACTGAAGGTTAAGGGGCTCCAGAGTCAGAAAAAGTATGGGTAAGATGAAAATATTAAAATATGGCATGGATTTCAAAAATGAAATTTAAGCATTTTCTTTTCTGGCATCAGTACAATCTCCTCTCCCAAGCTCCAAACATATTCGACCTAACTGTAAGTTAGCAAAACCAAAAGACTTTGGATTTCAATATTTATCCACTACGCTCTTAACAGGGTAGTGAGCCTCAATCCTTATTGATAATTTGAATTTTTTTGGTTAGGGTTTCCCTTATTTAATTATCTTTCATGAAATAAGAAAAACAGAGTAACATACATTCCAAGATTAAAGTGGTCAAAGCTCTATATTAAACTAATATCATATATCTGAAAGTTTGTATTTCACAAAGTTACCATGCATACCAAAAATGACAATTTTATTATATTAAATTATCAAGTGCAAAATCTGATACGGGTTAGAGATTTTATTTTTATTTAGTATTCTAAAAACCAATGAGCTATTTCCTAACTATATCTGTACAAATTGTTCATTTGCAATCATCCCCCGAATTTAATTTTTCCAGAATAAATCACTGTGAGATAAAATTTACCATCAAATACATATGCTTGAATTTGTCCCCTTGTATCACTCAGCTTATAAAAAGCCTCACTAGCCTTTTCTACAAGGGCGCGGTATTGAACAGAGGCCACCACAGTCACAAAAACATTATCCTGCAACAATTTGAAAAACATATTACTCTCAAAATACAAACACAATCCTTTTCGAAGGAGCTTCTACATTCTTAATAAAAAAATTAAGATCAAAATCAAAACTTATTCTTACCAAGATGTAAATATGATTCAAAAAATTTAAACACCTGTTAAAAACTTTTCCAGAATTTCTTTTTTAAATGGAAGAAACTGAAGAGATTTAAATAACCTAAACACATACCTTGGTCTTTATTTCACAACGAACTTCGAGTTTATGTACTCTTAAGGAAAGTGTAGACATACAAAATTAACATCATATTTCTCCCATCAATTAAACAAATCAAGTTTAGTCTCCTAAGGTTATCTCCTTAATTAATTAAATCAAATTATTTAATTAATTTCCTAAGGTTCCTCCATTTAATTAAATAACCCAAATGTTTAATTAAAACTATAATATTCATTTTCTTCTCATTTGGTTTAAAAAAAATCTAAAAATATAAATCAAATGTCATATCACCTAATTCCTCATTAAGTTAATCCAATCCTAATTAATTTAATCTAAACCCATGTCCCATCCTCTAACTTTTCCCACTTGCACAATAAATTATTTATCTATATTTATTAAAAGGTCTATTTTTCCTCACAAAGCATATTCCCAAGGAATATGCCCTCATTAACTCCATTTTTTTGACTTTTTTGTCCAAACAAATTTCCCCCCCAAATCCCTCAACCATATGCATTTAATGTTATTTTCAAATTTCAAATTGGCACATTGGCCAAAACTTGCACAACCATGGCCCATTCACATGGTGACAAGTGGCATGAACCTATTGGTTGAGGATTAGCCCCACATTCCTCAACTTTGCCTCTCCTCTCCTCAGTCTCACCTATAAATCCAAGACCTTCTTTCATCATTTACACACAATCTCATGCAAAGTTAATCTCTTTATTTGAGAGCTAATTTTGTTTATCATCATAGCATTATATTTTCATTATTTAGCTTGTCAAAGGATTGGGAAAGGGATCCTTCACATACTCAAGGTGAACCAATCCAATATGAAATATGTATGATTCATGTGTTTTTCTAATGCTTTCATTTAGTTGTGTTGATTGTCATTTTATTAAGCATTATTAACCATGTTTCTATATTTCATAAGAATGCTATTATATTTGCTTATTTCAAACTCACATCTTGCTAATATGGATTAATAGTTTAAGTTTGCAGATTTAGTGGTATCACATCTGGCACTAGAAGGAGGGTTGTCCATCAAATTTTGAGAGCTATTCAAAGTCACATTCACATAATCTAATTTTGTGCTTTTCTGATTGAAAATTTAGCTACTTTTATGATTTAATTTGATTAGAGAAATGAACTAACTAGTTTCTATTAAGAAGAGATAGTGATATGTATTATGATAGGCATATAAGATCATGCTTTTTATTTTTGTGTTTAGCAGGCAATCACAGTCATAATCTCCTTTATCTTGGTATTTAGTTGACAACTGCAATCATACGATCATTTTTGTAGCTTGATTTAATGGAAAACTCAACATGTTTTCTAAAATAAGCAATAAGACTAATCTATTTTTGTCACACATTGTATTTTATACATCGACTTGCTCTTAAAGAAAAAAAATAGTGTACGCATGGGCATGTCCTTTGTTTTCAACATATATTTTCCTTTTTCCTTTTCATGGCCTTACTCACAAGTATTTCCTTTGTATAGGTATAGATGTTTTTTTCAGTTTTCTATTTATCCTACACATTACAGATTGTCCTTTCCATTTCCCTCAATCACAACCATTTGTTCCTACTGTCACAGTGAATATGTTTGTCAGAATTCAAGCGTTCCCTTGGGCCATTCCAAATAAAGCAACATGTGTGTTTCCAAATCCTAGGTCTTCACACTTATCCCCCACTTGTATGTTTCTTGTTTAAACTTGCAGATGTTTCTTGTGGTACATCCGAGAGAATTATATTGGTGCATCATTACTTTTATGGTTCATATAATACTTTCTTGTTAGTAGCGAAGGAATAGAATCTGATAATTATAATCTTTGTCTATCAAGGTTCTTTATTATTATTACCATCCCTATTTTTATCACCGTTCGAATAGTCTTCTGTTGTTTGGTGTATCGTGTCTTGAATATTCTTCACCTTTCCCTATACAACAAATTGGGTGAGTGAAAATATTGGGTAGAGACATCTCAAAATTTTGTCTTAATCATGCGTCCCATTGGTCATTCCTCCTAGCATGTTTAGCACTTAGGAAAGGTCTACACAAGTCATACCATTAGAAAACTAGGATCTACGTGCTTGCTCACCGATTTTTCTAGCCACCATCTCCTTATTAACTGGCTTTGGGTTATAATTGGGCCTTTATCTTAAGCGCACATAGGACACCACATTTTTATGCTCTATATTTTGTGATTCCAAATAGGATCATGTAGTATAGGTCATAAATATCTTGACAGTGATGTCCACTCAAAATGCATCCAAGCCTTATGAAAATTTTTTTGGTTCAGTGAGACGTCAATTCTCACTCCAAACTCGATTGAATTTCTCTATAGGTTGCATGTCATGTCAACGACGATGTCAAATCAAACACAATAACTGATTCCAAATGAGATTAATTATTTCCCAGCTAAGTAGTGTGGAGTTATCTAACCAGTAAATAATGCAACATATCTAAAAAGGTGATAGTCAGTTAGGTTTTTTTTTAAGTCATCATATTCCAAAAGATGGCATGGCAGAAAATTGTCAACCATCCAGGGTCGTCTCATGATTGTGTAAACAAAAAACTGGGTCCTTGTTGACCAAATTTCAATAGCAATATAATCATTGATGTAGATGTTACTTGTGTGTATCATCGATTAAGAAATATAGTAGTAGGAAGCTTTCTAAGTTGTCATTAAGAATGCGAATATGATAGCAGATTTTGTATCCCTTTGAATTGTTAATGAAAGATGCATAGTACCTTAGCAAGTTAATGCGACAACTAGTTGAGTTGTTGATGAGAGTTATGGTGACTATGCCTCCTCTTATTCCTCCCACAACTAAGGCGATGACAAGAATTCGCTGGCATACCTCCTCTTATTCAAAGGATGTGGGTTTAGTCTAGTGAGGCATGTATGAAGTGACCTCCTCATTTTGGTCAATTTTTAGCTGTTTAGTTGCTTAACGAATGAAATATGTTGTGCATAGTGCTCTGATCTCTTATTTTATTCTAGATTTATTATGTTTAACATTAGGCTGAATGTTGTTTGTATTCATTATTGATCTTCTTGAAAAGTGTGAAACCTTTGTCTACGTTCAAATATATTTTTATGCTCAACTGCTTGCATCTAAACAGACTAATTTTCAATAGGTGATTAGCTGGTGCATTGAATACGTGGCCTTCTAAATTCTCCATTACGCATTCATTAATAACTATTTCGATGTATGTTTTCAAAAATTTCTCCAATATATGTGCTTGCTTGTCATTGACTTTTGCTATATTTGGAATAGACTTAAAGCATGTTGGCAGTTTTTAAAGTTTGTGCCTATCTTCCTATTGTTAGTCACCTCATCTGGTACTTTCATTCTAAGCTTATGTTTCTCATTACACATAGAAGTCAATTCTTCTACTAACAAACTTCCCTTATTAAATACGAGTAAGAACATCCATTAGAGGTCAGTCATATGATAAATGAAGATATCTGTTGTTGGTAAAATCTGGGCGATTATCAAAGTTTTTATGTGATGCGAGAAAATCTATAGATGTAACTACCTATGCAAGGAACTCCCAAAGAATCATCTAAGATCTAACTTTACCGCTCATAGTAAATGCATTGAAAGTTGTGTTCATTGTGCCTTATTTAATATTGATTGAATATGGCTATGTTCAATGTATGTGGCTATGCTCACTGTGCCTTATTTAATATTGATTGAATATGGATATGTTCAACGAATGTGGCTATACTTGAATGCATTGAGTGACTAAAGTCTTTGTTTAGCAAAACAAGTAACCATTGGGTTAAGGGTGTGGGTTGTCTTTTTAAACGTCTCTTTATATGTTGATTTAATATGATGCATACAAAAATATGGGATTTGACTTTACTACTCATAGTTAATGCATTTAATCACTGACATTAGCTGCATTTAAAATACCATTGTTATTCTAGCTAGACATGTAGATGTCATAAAGATTACATCTCCCAACTTGTCTTAATTGATTATGAGAATTTTTGGTGGATAATCTTTTTTTTTTAATAAAATTTGTGTTGTTTATAGGTTGGCATTGGAATCAAGCGTCAAAATTAAACAAAGGCGAACTAATCGGAGTTGAAAAACTTGAAGATGAAGACTTGAAAATAAAATTGTTTTTTAATGCTTGTTGTTATAATTCGAGGCTTCGATTCCTACTTTCGTTTTCTGTTTTAAACCAACTCACTTTTCAATTTGGGTTTAAAATCAATCACTGATTTGATTTTTTTCAAAGTTGGATTAAAACTGAACATTAGAAACCTACTAAATTTCAATTTGGGTTCTAAAAATTGAACAAGACAATTTTCACATCTCGCTTTGGTGCTTTAAAACAAATCAAAATCATTGCTTTATGGTTTAAAATGAACAAGTGTTTTTCATGCTTTGCAATATTTTTCACAAATTAATATCATTGAAAAGGTGTATGCACTTCTCTCATGCTTCACAATGATCTTGAGAATCAAAAGTCTTTTGGTGATATTAGATTGTTTAAAATATTGCCTCCACACTTTGATTTGGGTAACTTAACATTGAAAAAAAATTCTTGCAAGTGTGAGTAAACTTATTGAGTGTGTTCTCCCTTTGTTTCTAAATGAAGGTTGATTGAACTAAGAATGTGTTTTCTTGATTTTGTTTATCTTAGAGGGCCTGCCTTTTGGGAAAAAGTACTCACCCAAGGGAACAACTCAACCGGTAACACACTAAATCCAAGAATATTTCTAGTCGGGATATAAAAGTGGGTACTTGAACAAAAGCTAGAATCATGCAATTGGCTTCGAGGAGAAGGGAATCAATGGTCTCTCGCCACATGGTTCAATCTCCATGAATGAAAATTCTGAATTAAAACCCCTTGTTTAGCAAAGGCCAAAATCCTATCTATTTGTTGGTGTAAAAGGTCATGTCCTTTGAAGCCTCCCCACATATACATGTGATTCTATTGTAGAGATGAAAAGTATGCCATGGGAGATTCATGGGTACTGATGCTTGGATGACCTGAGAAACAAGTGCATTGTAAGGGGGGCCTATGTGGTCAAGCATCTAATCATCCACACTGAATATGCTCAGCTACATTTATCCAAGTGGGAACCCAACAAATATTGTCTTCTCAGCCTAGGGTTGTGCATGTTATTGGAATCAAAACACTTTTCTTGGATCTAAAACATTGGAAAACAAACATTCAAAGAGAACTTCAAGATTTCAAACCCTTTGGAGGAAACAAATATCCTTTGAAAAATCTAAGTGCTCTTGCTTACCCTTACCCTAGGGATTCAATCCTTAAAGGTTTCTAAGTACTTGGGTTTAATCATCATTTGTTTTCACTAAAGTCAACTTAGGGAACTATACTCTTGAAACCTTTGATTTTGACATAATGGACCTTGTGGATTGAAAAGGAATTGAGACATAGACATTTAGTTTGAAACTTTAATCAAAGAATTGTTTGTGGTAAAAAGAAATCATTAAGCAAAAGTAAAGCACAATCGCTCCCACACATGTGTTCTCTCAAATGTTTTCCCGCAAGATCAAAATCCAGAAACCCAAGTTCAAAAGTCTTAGTCCAAAAGCTCGTGATGAGCATCTTGAAAGACTTCTTGAAGTTAGAGAAAAAATGGTTTACAAATTTTACAAGAAAGCTTCAAGAAACAACCCTAACTTGTATGAGTTCTATTTTCAACAAAATCAGGTGAGATTTTTGAAAGGTTTTCTTTTATCACATAGTAAGTCAAGTGTGTTCTTCAAAATCAAGGTCTTGTAAGAAGGAGTGTTATCTAGGTCAAGTCTAGGATCAAAATAAATCACTTTCATCCACCTCTCAACCATCAAAATCAGTCAAAAATCACCTCACCAACAACTCTTGGAAACTTTACAAATATATTTTATGCTAAACTTCTAGGAAAAATCAAATCACTTTGTTTGAATTAACACATTTAGTCAAACCATCATTTTATGTACGAGTTTACTCTAGGATAACACAACTTCCTAGGGTTTACAAGTTCCTTATCACTTTGTTTGGCTTAACACACTTAGCCAGATTATCGAATCCATAATCACCTCGTTTGACTTAACACACTTAGTCAAACTAATCTCTTATGTATGAGTTTACTCTAGGATAACAAAAATTCCTAAAGTTTGCAAGTGCATTATCACTTTTGATTGACTTAACACACTTAGTCAAACTATCAATCTATCACGATCAATCAAATCAAGTCCTAAAAGTTTAGCATTTCCCTCAAAGTTCCTCAAGAATTTTCTTTATCTGTATCATCCATCTTTCCTTTATCTCATCCCCACCATCACTTTGGTCCTTGAATTATCCTAGTTCTTTGTTTCTTCAAACCTAAGGTTTAGACCAATCTAAGGGATTATAGGTTCATCTCTTACATTCCTAAAAATTGATCTATATTTTATGGTTCAAACTCGCTCTCAACACAAGAAGAATATGGAGCAAAACAGAGAAACATCTGTTTCAAGTGATCTAAGTCAAACTGAAACAACATTTGACCCGATGATAACTATTGAAATCCCAATCAATCCTCCTTAGGTACCTCAAAATTCTCAAGAGGAAGGTCATATAGAGGACATCACTGACAATGGGAATACACAATCAAAACTTCTAGAAATGGTGCAAAACCTTGAGAACCACCAAATTGTCAGTGCCATGCTGAGATTGTACCCATCCCAATACATGTTAGAGTTAGAAAAAGAAGGGGCTAAACTACTTTCTAACTTTGATGTAAGCACCATTATGGAGAGGTCTCTCAGTATCATGCCTTCACCCGTATCCACACTTCCACTTCAAAACATCACTCAGGACATCCCCCGAATCATATCATCTATCACTTCAACCCCGCCAGTTGTTAACAAGGGAAGTGCCATGTTTTGTGAAATCCAAAAACATGACCTTGTGAATAATCGAGGGTTGAACGCAGGTGCCACATCAAATCAATTTGTCCCAATAAATCTGTTACACCCTTACATCCCACTCACATTTCATGATCATACCAATTCATCTTCATTTCATGCAAGACAAGTTTATCCTCTGGACATGCAAACATCTCTCCCTCTCTCACAAGGAGAAGGTGACTTGTTTGGAGTAGGGGGAATCTTGGATCCATCATCATCATTTCCAGGGATTGCACCACCCATCTCTCCACCACTTCCACCCCTACCGCTCACATCTACATCATTCCTCGGATTGGGTCTTCCTCCTCTTCCCACCATCAACTATTCAAGTCAGAACACCTTATCAAATCCACCAACAGTGCCATATGTATCACAACAATAGATGGAAACTATCGAAACAACCAAAGAGCTCAAAACATCTGCCATTCCTCAAAACATGGTTTCTTAGGGACCAAGCACCTCAATCACACCATCCATAACTCGAACCCTGATCATTAACATGACCATTCTACTCATCACAACAATCAAAATTCTTCCTAATCCACCACCATTACCACCTAGGCACAATGAAGCCAATTCATTCACCATGACATTGCAAGCTGCTCGACAAGCTGCCCAACAAAAAGTGCTCCAAAATCAGCAAGTTGCACAACTAGTTGCTTAGCAAGTGCAAGCGCGATTAGATGCACAATAGGCACAACAAGTTGCATAAGCCCAAGCCTTGTTACAAAAATAAAAAGCCGCACAAGATGCCCAAGCTGCCCAAGTTGTGAAGGCATCTCAAGCCGCTCAATCCACACAAGCTGTGCAAGCCGCATATGCTGCTCAAATTGCACTAGAAATCCAACAAGCACACGCTCAGGTGCGGGCCCAATTCCAAGCTCAGTAGGCACAAGCACAAGCACAATACTAAGTACAATTGCAAGCACAACAAGAAGCGTATCAAAAAGCCTTGCAAGACTATTAATTACAACAACAATACAACCACAACAAGTGTTGTTGACACAGTAGCAACAATAGGACCAACAACAGGTGTTGTTGGCTCAATAACAAGCATAGGCATCACTTACTCAACAAAGCTTGCAACAAAACCACACCAACATCCCACCCATCAATCCCGCACCCCATAATGTATTTACCCACCTCTTGATCCACAAGGTGATGTGACAACACAAATCAAATTGCTTTCACAACAAGTGCTAGATCTTCAATCAAGGAAGACAATCAAGACACCAAGCAACTTGTGCCCCTATCCGTTTGAAAAAAGCTTGGCAATGGTACCATTCTCAAAGGGATTCGAAATCCCCAAATTTGATAAATATTGTAGGATGGGAAACCTAAAGATCACATTAGGGAGTTTCAGGTACATTGCATGTAAGTCACCTATAATGACACGTATCTAATGTGACTATTTCATCGAAGCTTGGCTAGTGACGCCATGTAATGGTTTTCTCGTTTGCCTACGAGAATCAAAAAATTTTAGGAGATCGAAGATGCATTCCTCCGAAATTACGCATTCAACATTTATGTGGATGTTAGTTTGGAATAACTCTCGACGCTCAAATAGAGTAAGGGGGAATCATTCACCGCCTTTCTCCAATGATGGCGAGCCAAGGCCAATCAAAGCAAGTGGGCCATGCCAGAAGAGCAACAAGTTTGTACCATTATTTCCAATATAGACAAAACCTTGGCATTTTGTCTGAAGATGCAATGCATCACTACGTATGATCAACTGATCCCCAAGGTGCTCAATATTGAACGAGCTATTGTTACACAAGGGGGCACACCCACTTATTTTGAACATCAAGATAGTTGCTCATCCACCAATTACAACGAAAAAATTTGCACATGGGAGAAGAGCCAAAATGTCACCAACGATGGAGTAGTGGATGCCAAGGTTGTCATGAGCGCCCCCAAGAAAAATAATCAAGCACGTCATCATCAGCCACAAAATAATAATCAGGGTGACACACAAACAAATGTGGTAAACTAGCAACCACCCCAAAATCAGATCAATAATGTGAATAATCAAGGAGGACCACCTCCGTGAAACAAGTTTCCCCTCAAGTGAAAGTTCATAGCCCTTGGGGAGTCAATCGAATCCATCATGAAAAATTTGGTCAATGAGAACATCATCAAGGTCCCCACAAATGAGGAGGTCATAATACATGGTGATCCGGAGCCATTCGCCTATTGCAAAAACTTGGAAGCCAAGTTCTATAAAATTCCCCAAGTGCCAAAGAATGATGAAGGTTTCTCCAATTCATACATAGATCCATCCAAACTCATCTCCACTTTTGCGATAGAGACACCCTCCATCACCAACATATTCGACATCAAGCTCATGATCTAGGACAATGGGTGTGGATATTATAGAATGAGAAGAAATTATTTTGTTGTAGGAGAGTTACCGTAATCTCCTAGGTCACATGGGCAACCTCAATCAGTTGAAACACTTGTCCACACTTTTAGGGAAGACCCTTCTGAATTTCGCCATTGGGGGGATCTTAATCGGGAAAATGTGGATGAAAGAGACATTGCAAGCTCACTATACCAAGGTGAAAGGCCCACACCCACCCTACCAATGGATGAAGCTAGTAGAGGGTTGCAAATGATGCTTGGTATGGGCTACAATAGAAATCAAAGCCTTGGAAGGAATAGAGATGGACGATTAGAGCCCATCATTATGGAGAGATGAATGAGAAATCTTGGCCTTGGATGTACCCCTCTGAGTATAACCATACATGGTAGAGGTACCTCTAGTAGAATAGTCAAGTCTCCCCCTCAGTTATCAGCAACTGCTCTTCAACTACCCATATCCACAGGTCTACCCCTAGATAATTTCACCTTCGACATAACTAATTTCTGTAGGAGTAGTGATGATGAGGATATGATAACAGGCCTTCCCATGCTTTTTGAATATTCCTCCTTACTGATGATTAGTACCTCATCCATTGAGTTAGACTACCAAACTTACAAAATAAACCTAGTTTACCCCCAACTCATCGACTATGACCAATGAGGACCACCACTTCTAGACACATTCAAAAATGATGAGGCTCTCTCAGAATTCATGGGACTAAGGGATACAGTACCTTGCAAAGATCACAATGTTGGGTTTGACATCACACTAGACACACACACATATTATAGGGAGACGATTGATTCCTTGAGTCACAAAAGCAAAACAATGAGAATAAGATCAGGGTCATTGAGTGAAAACCACACTGTGACACTCTCTAACAATAGAATAGTAAAAAAAAGGTACACATCCAATGGTGAAAACCTCTCTGAGGCACCGAAGGATGAAGGATTCAATATCCCCCCTATTGCACTTCATCAAGAGAAATCAATAGTTTTAGCAGAACGGTGCAATCCTGTCAATTTGGGAACAAAAACAATGCCACACATCACTTTCTACGAGCTAAGTCACTTATATCAGAAGAACAAGAACTATTAGCAGCATTCATAAGGTAAAGAAAGGTAAAATTTGCATGGACCTATGTTGAAATGTTGGGTCTCGATCCGGAAGTTGTGGTTCATCATTTAGCTATCTACCTAGGGGAAAAGCCAATAAGACAAAAATTGAGAAAGATGCACCCTCAAATAGCCTTGCTAGTCAAGATAGAATTACATAAAATCTTAGATGTTAGTTTTATACACCCAATTGATTATCCAGAATGGGTATCAAACCTCATGCCAGTTTCAAAACCAAATGGGGGCATCTGTAACTGCACAGACTTCAGAGGCCTAAACAAAGCGTGTCATAAGGATGATTTTCCACTACATAACATTGATATTATAGTGGACATGATGACCGAACATGAGATGCTATCACTAATGGATGGCTTCTCAAGGTACAACCAGATAATGATCGCAAAGGATGACCAACATAAGACAACATTTACATGTCCATGGGGCACCTACTACTGGAACATGATGCCATTTGGGCTAAAGAATGTGGGTGCGACATACAAAAGAGCCATGACACTGATTTTCCATGACATGATCCATAAAATAGTGGAAGACTACGTAGACGACATATTGGAAAAATCCAGAAAAAGACAAGACCACATAGTAGCCTTGAGCTCTATTTTTGATAGATTGGAAAATATAAGGTCCATCTCAACCCAAAGAAGTGTGTCTTTGGGGTTAAATCTGGAAAAACCTTGGGATATGTAGTATCAATGAAAGGAATCAAGGTAGATCCTGCCAAGGTCAAGGCTATCCTCGATATGGAAGCACCTAGGACATTAAAGTAGCTAAGGGGCCTACAAGGTAGGCTCCAATCTATCTACAGGTTCATAGTGCAACTGGCAGATAAGCATATCCCATATTATCATCTACTCCACAAGGGAGTAGCATACAAGTGGGACAAAATTTTTGACTAGGCGTTTAGTAAAATCAAATAATATCTACTTACACTACTAGTGTTAATGCCACCAATTCTAGGAAAGCCACTAATCCTATACATCTCAGCAACAACAACCCTTGGTGCTATTTTAGCTCAAGATGATGGAACTAGAAGAGAGTGTGAAATATACTACATCAGTAGGAAAATGGTAGGGCATGAACTCAACTACACACCAATAGAAAAAGCTTGCCTAGGAGTCGTGTTTGCAACCCAAAAGTTCAGACACTACATGTTGGCTCATTAGATCAAGTTGATTGCAAAGATCGATCCCCTAAAGTATCTACCTTCAAAGGAAATGCTCACATGAAGGATGGCTAAGTGGGTCATGATACTATCAGAAAATGACATTGAATATGTGGAGCAAAAAGCAATCAAAGGACAAGTCATTGTAGACCAACTGGCAAAGACTCCAATCTATTCAAAGAATCCACTCATATCAGAGTTTCCAGACGAATCCATCATTAATCTTTGCATAGCCGGTCATTGGAAACTCTATTTCAAAAGCTCATACACACAACATGGATCAGGAGCCGATGTTTTCTTCATCACCCCATAGGGGGATTGTATACCTAGATCCTACAAATTGGCATTCCCCTACACTAACAACATTATAGAGTACGAAGCTTTAACAATAGGTCTCAAGATTGCAGCACAATGGTGGATCATGGCACTAAAGGTTTATGGAGATTCAAAACTTATTATCAACCAAGTCAATGATGAGTACCAGACTAAGGATGATAAGCTGACACCATACAAGAAGTTAGTAAAGAGCCTCAAAGAGTTATTCATTGATATCACCTTTGAGCAGATCCCAAGGGCTAACAATAGAGTAGTAGATTCCATGGCAACAATTGGATCCTTACTGGATATCCCTCGCAATGTCTCAAAACATAAATTCTTGGTAGAGTAGCTTCTCGTACTACCATTCGAGGTACTGGAGTCAGAATATATGTGTGAACTCGTTGGTCTTGGTGATCCTTGGTATCATGACATCTATACCTAATTGAGAATAGGAGTGCTCCCAAATGACATAACCCCAAACCTCAAATGAGCCTTTGTAGGAAATTCAACCCGTTTTGTCATCCTAGGAGAAACCCTTTATCATAGGAGTATTGAAGGAAGCTTGTTATGTTGCTTAAATCCTGAGGAAGCCCTGACTGCTTTAATTGAGGTACACAATGGAACTTACGGTTCAAAATCTTGTGGTATGACCTTGGCTAAGAAGCTGTTGAGGATTGGGTACTATTGGCTAACAATGGAAAGACAGGCACATGACTTTGTGAAAAAGTATTTACAGTGCCAGCAACATTGAGAGCTTATCCATGCACCAACTCAAAAACTCCATCCTATTGTTACACCATGGCCCTTCTCATAGTGGGGGCTCGATCTCATCGAAAAAATCACACCCACCTCATCCAATGACCACAAATTCATCATCACCGCCATAGAGTACTTCACAAAGTGGGTCGAAACAATTCCAATGACCTACATAACTAGAAAGCAGATATCCAAGTTCATCCTGAACTATCTCATTTTTCAATACGATGTCCCCCAATCCATTATCTCTTATAATGAGACACCTTTCAAGAATTAGGATGTGCATAACCTTTGCCATAAATTCAATATCCAACATTGCTTTTCCACTTCATACTATCCCCAACGCAATGGCCAAGTAGAAGGTACCAATAAAACCATCTTGAAAATCCTTAATAAAATAGTCAATGACTTTGGTCGTGACTAGCATCGATAGCTAAATCCCACCTTATGGGCCTACCGAATCATCATCCACATGCCAATAGGTGCCACCCCATTCTCCCTGGTCTACAGATCAAAATCCATCCTCCCAATCGAGATCGAGCTCCCATCACTGAGAATATCATTGTGAAACTTCATCACAGATGAAGAATACAAGGTTTCATGACTGAATGAGCTAGAGTTATTGGATGAACGACACATGGATACCCTCAACCATCTATAGGTCTATCAGAACCACCTAAAGCGCAGCTATAACAAGAAGATTAGGAGACACCTTCCAAGTCGGTGAACTTGTACTAAAATAAAATCAAAAGAATGTGCCAAACCCATATAGCAAAGGTAAATTTGAGCCCAACTAGTTGAGACCTTTCATCATCATGACAAGCTATAAATCAGGGGCATATCAACTATCAACACCAGAAAGTGAGCCTCTGCAAGAGCCCTTGAATAGCTATCATCTCAAAAAGTTTTATGCCTAAAATATTGCAAGGTATAAAACCAAAAAAAATTAAAAAATTGAAAAAATGTCCTAAAAAAATGGTTACTTTGATGAAAACTAGGTAAATAGGCATCTTGGTGACAACAAAAAATCAAAAATACAAAAAAAAAAAAAAAAATAGAAAAAAGATTGAAAACAGTAAAGAAAAAAATCATCCTCTAGTGAAAACCACTTTTGTGGCACTTTGGACAAGTACCTTGGTGAAAACTTGGCAAACAGGCGTCAAGTGTAAATAAAGCACTCCTCATCCACCAAGATTTTCATGGCCTTTTCTATGCACTCACTTATCCATTACATTC
Organism: Sequoiadendron giganteum; assembly: GCA_007115665.2. NCBI lineage: Eukaryota > Viridiplantae > Streptophyta > Pinopsida > Cupressales > Cupressaceae > Sequoiadendron > Sequoiadendron giganteum. Next base: position 405,315,869 of record CM021102.1, on the reverse strand, counting down.
CATTCATCCTTCCATCATCTGTTAACATCTGTACCATAGCCTGGTCTTGTTCTCGTATCACATTCCACCATAGTACTACCTGACATATTCCTAAGGTCAGTTTGCCCTACCTTTATCGAAGTGTTCTATTGCATCACACTGGGTGCATGTTCCTGTACTTGCATCAGATCGGATTCATGTATATTCTTGCGATCTTCCTTAAATCCATCAAAAAATTCAAAACATTCAAAAAAATAAAAAACATTCAAAAAATCAAAATATTCAAAAACATTCAAAAAATAAAAAATCCAAAAACATCCAAATCATTCAAAACCCAAAACATGTCAAAATCAAAAAACAGAGCCAACAGATGAACTACATCTTCTCTGAGCTTGAATGTAGGCAAGGTTGATCTTTGATCATCCCCCGAGACATTTTAGGCCAATCCTTTAGGCATCCGTTGCAATGGCAATCCGTTTGTCCATCTATTTCACACCCTAGGTCAGTCCTTTAGGCGTCCATCGCAATGACAATCTATTTTCCCATCGTTCTCATCATTGAGTCAAGTCTATCGTCAGTCGAACTACATGGTCTCTATGTGTATAATGTAGGCAAGGCTAATCTATTTATCAACTCCCGAGAGCCCTAGGATAGATCTTTAAGTCAATCTCTTGGTCAAAATCTTGAAAATACCAAAAACATTGAAAAAATCTAAAAATTCCAAAAACATTTGTAAAACATCTCAAAATTCCAAAAATAGCCTCAAAACATTTGAAAAAGCCCAAAATCGTGACCTCATCTCATCTCTCTTTCACCTGCATTAATCACCACTCATAATAAATCATCGTCACTTTCATCCTTTGGTAAGGCAATCAGAAGCAAGTCTAGCAGGTCCAAAAGTGCAAACCTAATCATCAAAGTCTCAAGTCTAGGTTAGTAAGCAAGCAAGTTGGTCAACTCAGAGTATCAATATCTTATCATCTAATCAATCTCATCAAAACCCTAATCACAACATGTGCTAGGAAAGCGACCTTCCTGCGATGGACATCAACATCAAGTATCACCATAGTTTAGTCTTTGGCTAGCGGTACAAAGAACATCAACTTGTTTGTTTAATTTTTTCTTGGTCTTTTAGACTTATCTTATTTTACGCTCATTCCAAGGACCTCTCATTGATGCCTAAACAAAACAAGTTTAGAGAGAAAGGAATTGGGTAGTGATCATTATCTTTTTATCTACTATGCTTGTTGAATATTCTTGTAAAATAACTTTTTCATCCATGTTGTGTTTTGTTTGTAGGGAGGATGCTTTAGGTGTCTTGTTGACCACATAAGAAGGCTTGCCTTTTTATGTTTTGGCCCAAGATGTTTAGAATATTTGAAATGTATTTTGATTAAGGTTCATTTGTCAAGTGTGAACAAGAGTACTCCTATTTGTTTGACGAGTCAAAGTCCATCACACTAGGCACAACACCATTCTGGTTCTTAATACCTTGATGCATCACACCTATGTGTGTTATCAAACATAAAGAAGGGTATTCTCTTTACCTCTCCCATCCCTCGATAAGCAATAGATCATCATCATTCATCATCATATCCAATAAAGTCTCGACGACTAATGGACTTGTTGGAATTCTACATTTTCTTGAATTCAAGGGTTGATCCCTATAATTCTTCTATCCTCTTTCACGCTAACAATGCATCCATCTTGCATCTGCACTTCCATCCTACATAATCATGTCATATCATCATAGGAAAAAATCATCCATCTCAAGTGCATTGCATAATATTTAAGATGTTTAAAATATTATAGAAATTTTTTATTCTAAGCATCTTCAAAACATCTCATTTGCATAATCATTTAAGTTGTTTAAAATAATATAGATTTGTTATTCTAAGCATCTTAAAAACATTTCATTTGCATCATCATTATCATATAGATCATATAGTCTAACCATCCATACATCCATTTTGAACCTCTTTGTTGTGAGATCGACCTCAAATCGAATCTTTTCACTCAATCTCTCGAGGGGGCAATGTACTAACTTACTTCTTTTTGCTAGGGCATCCAAACAAATTATAAAAAAAAAAAATTGATGTCAGCGGCAGCATTCTTCGAACCAATGCAACGAGTACATTGCTTCAAAGAGGGGAAAAATGTAGACATATAAAATTAACATCATATTTCGCCCATCAATTAATTAAATCAAGCTTAGTCTCCTAAGGTTATCTCCTTAATTAATTAAATTAAATTATTTAATCAATGTACTAAGGTTCCTCCATTTTATTAAATAAACCCAAATGTTTAATTAAAACTCTAATATTCATTTTCTTCTCATTTGGTTTAAAAAAAATCTAAAAATATAAATCAAATGTCATATCACCTAATTCCTCATTAAGTTAATCCAATCCTGATTAATTTAATCTAAACCCATGTCCCATCCTCTAGCTTTTCCCACTTGCACAATAAATCATTTATTTGTATTTATTAAAAGGTCTATTTTTCCTCACAAAGCATATTCCCAAGGAATATGCCCTCATTAACTCCCTTTGTTTGAATTTTTTGTCCAAACAAATTTCCCCCCAAATCCCTCAACCATATGCATTTAATGCTATTTTCAAATTTTAAATTGGCACATTGGCCAAAACTTGCACAACCATGGCCCATTCACATGGTGACAAGTGGCATGAACCTATTGGTTGAGGATTAGTCCCACATTCCTCAACTTTTCCCTTCCTCTCCTCAATCTCAACTATAAATCCAAGACCTTCTTTCATAATTTACACACAATCTCATGCAAAGTTACTCTCTTCATTTGAGAGCTAATTTTGTTTATCATTATAACATTATATTTTCATCATTTAGCTTGTCAAAGGATTGGGAAATGGCTCCTTCACATACTCAAGGTGCACCAATCCAATATGGAATAGATATGATTCATGTGTTTTTCTAATGCTTTCATTTAGTTGTGTTGATTGTCATTTTATTAAGCATCATTAACCATGTTTCTATATTTAATAATAATGCTATTATATTTGATTATTTCAAACTCACATCTTGCTAATATAGATTAAAAATTTAAGTTTGCAGATTTAGTGGTATCATAGAAAGATGACCTTTGATTTGGGTTCCACAAACCCATGGCACAAAGTGGCATGCTGGCTCCAACAGTTCCTCATACTTTCCAAATCTCTTTTTCATGGCCAGTGTTGACTGGTCAACTTTTACACAACACAATAACTGACCCATTTTTTTATCTCGACATTCAAATGAAAAGTCACAACATGCACAAAATTTTTAGAAACACGATGAACCTGTGACTGTAAACATTCAGAATTGTAAATTCAAGACCAAAATCATATCACATAACATGTAACTTAGAGGAGTTTTCCACAACCATTTAGTATCTTACCCTACAATAAGTTCAAAGATTTCCTATATAAATCTACACTTCTACACCTATGCAAAGATGAGAATGTATGACTTTGGAATATACACTAGCAAACGCTTTCTCTTGATGGATAATATTTTGTGCCTTTTGCTCTTACCCAAAATGGGAAATCTCCCCAAAATCATCTAAGAGAGCATATGGCATCAAAGAAAATCAAAAGGTACTGCAATGGGGAGAAATTGGTGATTCAAAATTTATACCTCAGCCAAGTTTAGTAGATAGTTTAGAATAGTTGGAATAGTTGGAAGAGCTCTATCCATGTTCAAACCATTGAAATGAACCTCAATCTGGGGTAACTCTATCCTCACTCTGCTTGAAATCATTCCAACAAACAAAATTGACTAATAAGAAAACATGATTAGATAATAAAATTAGAGCTTGAAAAATAGATTAGAAACAAGTTAACGAAAAACCTACCAATTTTGTTTTGCATTCTAGAGAGAGAAAATTTGGGAAGATGATCTTGAAAAATATCACTATTCACTGTGAGAGGCCATGATGGCAAAGAAACACCTTTTTGCTCCAACCGCCCCCAACCTACAATTTTTTTGTTGGGATACATTTTGGAAAGGTAAGGAGATGATGATGAATAGAAAATACAGAGAAGATTTAGGGTTACAACCAATAGGGATACATGTCAATATCATTATGCAACAACTATTACGCTACGTACCAAGTGGAGAAGCGAAAAGCGATTGGGATTTATTCTCTGCTAACGAACATTCCCACCTACCTGCAAATTGCAAAATTTAATATAAGGAAAAATTCGATCAACGGTTGGCGATCACCCAACCTTCTTGCAACATGTCTCACTGCTTTTGGACCCTTGGAAAACAAAATGAGATTGGAAATCTCAAATAGAACATGCCTTCGACATAATAACACCCATGTCAAAGAGATACAAAGGCATAATAATCATATTTTAATGGCTACAGGAGATATTTCTTCTATGTGGCAGGTTCTTCTCGATTATCTTCGCTAAAAATTCTCAGCTCAATGCTGCTTCTATACTGCTTTCCTCTATTTATAGCCAAGTCGCATGCTACTTTAACCGCAGAGTTAACTTTGAGCGAGAGGACGGGATACAAATGAAACTTCCTAATGGGTATGAATGAATGTCTCGTTGGTTTCGGTCAAATGTCCATTGGGTGGCTTTTGTCTATTCCTTTTATCCTACTATTTATACTATCATGTCAATTTTTTATTTAAATTATTATGACAATTGTTTATTTATTGATTTTATTTTTCTTTATCTTGATGACTGAATGATCGACGGTGATTTTCAAATTTTGATATATATCAAATACCTTATTTTTAATATTAGGTAAATATATAAAAATTAGTATATTTACAATATGTACATATTAAGAAGATATTATACATATGATTATTTAAAAATGAATTTCATAAGTTAAAGAATACATTTGCACAATTACATTTATAATATTATTCATGATAAGTTTGCCTCATCTTTTAACACAAATAATTTGGATAAAATATCTATTTGCAGTATTATTCATGATTAGCTTGCATCATCCTCTAACACACACACACTTCAGATTAAACATCTATTATTTGGAGGAAAACATATAGAACAAAGAAGCAACATTCAAAACAATCAAAAAAATTTCTTAGAAACAAATTAGAGTCTATAAGAAATATAAATAATAATTTTGTTGGTTGAATAAATAAGGAATCTTTAAAAAAGAATGTATGGTTGCAATCAAGAAGAATTGTTAGAATAATAATTTTTATTATATTTCTTAACATCTTGTATTACAATTGTAGATGACCAATATGTAAATGTGAAGAGTTGGAAGACTTCAATTTTGGTTTAACATTGCTTTGTTGGTAATAGCCATAAAATAATTTAGGCTTTTCAATTCTCAATAAACAAGTTCTCAAGGTTGCTTGAAATTGGAGAAGTTGTTCACTTCTTTTTTGTTCCTAATAAGCTGAGTTAAAGCTAGAGTGTTAGTAAGGTTGAGAATATTTATTGGGGAAAATAATCGAGGTATATTTTTGAAAAAAGTAAAATCTGTATATTTTTCAAGATATTATGTTTAGGAGATTAAGGATCTCAATATTAGCATTGAAGAGTTATGGGATAATATTATTGTTGAAAAAAAAGAGATACATTTAATAATATTTTATAATTGATTAAATAAATCATAGGTGATGTGAGTAAAATCTAAATGGAATTGTAGAAGAAAACATTAAAAATCTAAATATTTTAGGAAAAACTACAAACAATGAAAAAATTAAGAGTAAACAAACAAATTGTATTTGATGGAGAATCTTTTGGTAAAACATTAAATCTATCAAACATAATTATGTTGAATAGAGAAATCATAGCATGAAATTGGTGTTTATAATTAACGAAATCAAGTGACATGATATTAAGAAAGTCAAATATACAAAAGAAATTGCTTAAAAAATTTTAAAAAATGAATAAATATTTACACAAAATGGTACATAAATGAATGAAAATAAAACTAAGCATAATAAAAAATACCATAAAAATTAAGGTAAAAAATGGAAATTAGAGATATTTTTGTAAAGTATTTCTTATTGTTTGTGTACGCATTGATTTACATCAGGCTTACTTAAGCCTAGTTAGCTGTCTAGTTAGCTATCCACTCCTTTCCACTTCGGGTGGATTTTGATCTTGATATCCACATCTTGTGGATCTTGATAACGTGATTTTTCCTATTAAAAAAGGTTGCTCCTTCTTTTATTCTACAAGGAAGTTAATAGAATATTCCTTTGTTCATTTGTGCTTGTTTATCATTTCCTAGATTTCCTTATTCTGACATGGTATCAGAGCATAGGGGGAGATAGTTTCAGGTCTTTAGGTGAACAATTTCATTGTTTTTTTGTTAGATTCCCTTGCTCTTTGTGCTAAAATTTTTAGGTAAGCATAAATTCAGTGATATGTGGGTTTTTGGAGATGTCTTTCATGGTAACTGCGATTGAACTCCTAGTCGTGATTCAACCTCTGCGGCTGTGGATTTATCTACAATTTGAAGGCCTGAGAGGGAGTTTCTTGTAGAAAATGGAGTGCTTTTGTTTGGAGGCCCACATTCAATTGAAAGTTACATAGTGGTCTTTGATCATTGGATGACTGCCTGGAGAAAGCAAGAAGGTTGCTCCAGTTAACCAGTGGGGACGTCATTTGGGAGGATGGCCTATGTGCAAACCTCACAGTCGACCTACATACTCGAACTACATATTATTGGAGGGGCGACAGTCTAGGAGGCTCTCTTCATAGGCCGACACAAGATCTTGTCAATTTTCTAATCTCACTGGCAGTGGAAAGTCCCAATTCTAAATTTGGAGGGTGCGATTTGGGTGTTGGAGGGCATGAGGGCATGTTTTTGCAGCTTGCACCTCTGTTTGGAGTTGGAAGTCAGGATTTGGAGTGGAAGGCATTGGAATTTTATTCTCCATTATTGAATCTTGCTGCAAACATACAATACTTGTTGTGCCCTTCCTAGCCTTATGCCCATTCATTGAGTTTAGACACCAGGGCCTATGCCATTTGGGGTTTCAATGATCTATAATTTGAAGACTTGCTTTGCAATCTTGGAGGTCGGTTGATTTTCTTTGGGGTTGTGCTTAGCCATCAGAAAGAGGTTGTGATTTCAATGCAGAGAAAGTGTCCCATGATTTTCTATTTGAAGCCGTCAATCCTTTGTTGCAGGTGTGCTTTGGTGCAGATTTTTTTGTGAATATTTTCACCAAACGATTTGAATTGATTTGAAGGTGTGATTTGCACCTACACCCATCTCAGATCTAGCTACCTCTGGTTATTCACTGCAAGTTTAGCTTGCATGTATTTTTTTCTCCTCTTTTATAGGCATTTTTCACAACTGTAAGTGTAATTGAACAAATTTGTTTATGCATAGTGATAAAATGTCAAAAATAAATGGAGAGTTATTAGAAATTCATGCACTCAATTTATAAAACATCTTAGGTATCACAATCTTCTGCCCCATTTGTATGGACCTATCCCTAATCCCTAAACCTTGTAATCAATTTCAAAAGGATAAATGGGTTAATAAAAATGATCATATTGTTGGATTAATCAGCTTACATATACCATATGACACTTTGATTGTCATCATGGCTACTGAGGGTCCACATGCTTTATGGATCAAACTTTGGGATATGTATGGAGACTCAAATGATTCTCCATTCCCACATGATCCTGCAATGATCACAAATGATATCCCACACCATGAAGAATTTCATGTTGACATAGTGGAAGACATCATTCCACCTCCTATTATTGCTTCATCAGATTTCACAGTTGTTTCTTCAAAAGCTTCAAGTACTTCTTTGCAGCAAAATAACATTAGTCTTCCTAGTATTGATGATTGAGACACAATCCTACTAGACAATTTTTGTCTATTTGTAGAGTCTCACATTTTTGACTTGGAAGCATGCATTGAGGACATCAGTCTTCTATTTTATGATAATTTTGATGAAGCTACATCACCATTAGTCTCTTTGGAAATTCATGCTCTACATCTGTCTTCACATGGTTCTAGATTTTCATCATCTTCATCTATTAGGCATGCACTTGATTTGATTATGACATCCTTCAACATCAACATGGGAACACATGAGCACACTTCAAAGGCATCAATATGGGTACCATCATGCTTGGATCATTTTTAGCTTGGTTCAAGATTATTCATACATCTTCCTCTATATTCCTATTTGGAATGGGGAGATAACTTGCATCTTTAGGTTGTTTCATTTCTTCTTAAGGGAAGCAACATTGTTCAACATTCTTGGATCTACATCTACATCTTTTGTCGACTGCTTAGCCTCACTGCAGTAGGATATGCAGGATGGGGGGGTCTCAAAGACCTTCTATTATTTTCTCCTATGAGAAAATATTATTGTAATTTTGTGATAGAATTATTTCTTGAAGGTTCTTGAGTCCTCCTTCTATCTTTCTTCTTCTTTCACTTATACATATTTCACTTTCTCTCTTTTTAGGAGATTGAGAGACTCATTAGCAGTTGGTACAAACACAGGCATATATTTAGAAGTTTGCATGTCCATATTACAAAGCTTAGAAAAACTAAGAGATGAACTTGGGCATACTAGTGCATATTCCCCTAATAGATTAGCTTCTATTATTTCCCACATGCGGGAAGAAGTACATGGTGAGGTTCCCTATAATCAAATAAATGATGTTGTGACCAAAGAAATGATTAAAAAACCTTGTTTTCCATTCTATCAAAATAAACGTAAGGTGAGGGGATACCGGGTCACCAAATGTGTGGATCATGCTATGGCCCCATTGATTTACCCACGATTTCTTGCAACACATGGTCAATATCCAAACAATGACCATATTCCATTTTATTTTGTTCAACAGTTGTATTCTAAGGTCCATTTGGGCCTCAAAGTCAACTACCTGGAAATTCCACCATATGTTGGTCAAGGGCGTGGCAGGATTGCTGATATGCCCACCTATCATCGTGCAGATAGACCAACCCCAACTTTGGCCCCTTAGCAGATCAGGTTGTCATTGCTTCCCAAAAGGAAGCAATTGATAGTGTAGGTGACATTGTAGTTGCCACCACTAGGATATCTACTGATTGTGTGGGTCAGTATTTGATGTCTAGACATTCATGACCCATACCATTTACAACATAGCACAACAACATGGATCCTTTTATAGCGGCGGGCATCCCTACACCCACAAAACTCGACAGACTTACAAGAGATATGGCATGTAGGACTATGCAGTGTTTGGATGAGCACCTATTGGAGTCATATGCCTTCATCACATCAGACTATGGGATCACTCTAGAGCAGGTCATAGGTCATTTTCCTTTAGGAGTTCATTCACATCTAGGATCCCATCACTCTCAGCCCAACACTAGTGCACATGGGGATCCACCTATAGATCATTCGGTTGTTGCACAAACTATGCATTTTATGGATTTATTGGTGTACAGTCCTAGTTTTTCATCACTAATGCCATCTCAAATGCATAGTCCCCTTCACTCATCAATTATGGCACAACATGCAACAAATCAAATGGATGTAGATTTTGACTAATCACTTTATCGTATGGCTGATTTGGTGGAGACAACCATTGTAGAGGACTTAGATCATCCGATATTAGATGATGTGCATGTGTGTGTTCATGTGCATGTTTCAATTATTTTTTTAATTATTTTAAAATTTTATTTTTAACTAGATATTCATGTACTAATATATATGTATATATATTGTTTGTGGACATACCTCATATTACTCCTAGCTTTGGTTCAGATCATGTACATCGACATGACTATGTGAATGATTCTGCTGCCAGTGGACATGTGAGTATTAAATTTTTGTATATACACATGTATATGTACAAGCATATGTATGCATAGATTTAGATAGATATTTAAAAATACATGTAAATTCTTAAATAACTTTCATAAAATTTATATATATTATATATATTTAACACATTGTGTACACAGTCTTATATGTAGGGCTCGACACATATATCATAGCAAGGTTCTCATTCAAATGATCATTCAACTAGGAGTCGACATTCATATTAGGCTTTGCACTAGATTTATGATCTCTACTACATTTTCTTATATGATGATCTCTAGTAGTTGACATTTGATGATCTCTAACTTAGATTTTCTTATGTGATATACATACACATTTTCTTATGTTTATATGTTTATTTTCATTCAATCTACATGCATGTACCTCTTTTCTTATAACATGTTTATGTTTATATATTGAATCTATCTGCATGTACATGTGTTTTTTTATGTTTAAATTTGTATACATTAATAGATACATGTGTATGTATGTACATGTTTACACTCAATAACATGTTTATACAAATTTTAAATCTATATTTAGATAACTCATGCTCATGTACTTATGATTTATATATGTTAAAGACATGTTAAATGTGCATTAACTAAGAGTAAGAGGTCAATGAATAAATGTATATACAAAAAATTCTTTGAGAATTTGAGAAGCAGGGGTGTAAAATTATTTCATAAATAATTCCTTAATCTACACCATTATTTAACATAATTGTGCTTTCCTACAACCATATAAAATTATAGATTTTTAAAGAAATTCAATGCATAATTTGCTAGTTTCAACTTAGGATAGGAAAATTTATTCTTTGAAACATTGAGAAAATTCAATTGAAATTATACCTCTATGTGCTCAAATCATTGTTCTACCCTCTCTACATCTCCTCCAAATGAAAATATCTCAACTAGTTATTGATTTAGAACCATCAAGGTGTGTTTGGTAAACTAGAATGACCATGGAAATTTTCCTCTACTATATATTGGGTTGTTCCCTTACTCTGCAATGAACATAACTTATCTAAGAGACTTTATTAAGCACTATGTATCTCATTGGTTGAGATAATCTTTCACCTTATGTATCAAGCTTGAGGAATCTTAAATTTATATCCATGCTTATGGTTTTCTTTGGGAAAATATTATCTTTTTGACAAGGAATAAAATTCTAAAATTTCTCTATGTTGCATACCTATACATTAAATAACAACAAACTCCACAATGAAATAACTTGTTTGATTACCACTTGATTCATTTGAACTAGGATAGGTATTCCATACACTAGAATGCATTTTATTTTTTATTTTTTTTCATATGCATATAAGTACAAGTTTATTTTTCATTATTCCATATCAAATTGCAAGATTAATTCACATTTATATCACTTGGAGAGAAGATTTCGGAGAAGAGATTTTTTCACATTTATCAAGGAGGTAGATTTTGGAGAAGAAGATATTTTAGCATTTATATCAAGGATGGCAGATTTTGGAGAAGACAACTTTGCATTTATAAATCAAGGAAAATTTTGGAGGAGAATTTACCTTTGGTAGAGGATTTGTTTTGAGTTATCTTTAACTTGAAGAAGAAAATGGGACAACAAATAAAAGGAAAAAATAAGGCTCAATGAAAATTATCAAAAGAAGAAGAACAAAGGATGTGCGAATAAAACTTGAAAAATTATCATAGAAAGAAACAAAGTACATTCTTATTTCTTCTCTCTCTCTCTCTTGTGTGTGTGTTTAAGAATTTTATTAACACCTCAATGTTTTCCTTATAAATATTTGATTTTATTTGTTCAACTCCACTTAAATAGCTCATATTCTCTCACTTTCTTTGCTTGCATGTAAATTCAAACAACAAGCAAGAAATTCTCAAGCTGAAGTCGAGCCAAATCTAGATATTGGATCAAACAAATCCATTGAAGAACACATGGACCTTGAAGATAGGGAGGAGGCCCAAGTTCAAGAAAATAATGTTGGAGAGGGGTCAGGATCACTTCCTTCTACTAGTATGGATGACCATATAAAACTAGCTGAAAATTCTCTCAATTTCTTTGCTTGCATGCAAATTCATGTATCCAATTTCAAAAACCTAGTGACTTTGAAAATTCATTTTTCCATTTCCTTGAATTGATTCCATTTCCAATTGTATTTTTTCCATGGAATTTTTCTTAAGTTCAAGAATCAAGATTGATGTCATTTATAAGTTCTACTCCACTTATAGCATCATGTCTCTCACATTTTTTGCTTGCATACATAAACTCTACTTATATAGCATCTGTGTGGTGTAAAATATGTGTATCAATTTAATATAAAACTAAAAACACATCAATGAAATGTATTCCATAAAAGGAATTGAAATAAAAAACTAAAATTCTATCACTATCCTTTCAAATCATCTCATTGTCCTCTATTCTTAGTGATCTCTCAATTCATGCTCTCAGATTTATGTGGTGCACATGAATCTAAAAGATGACAACCTAAGAAATGAGATGCTATATGAAATGCAAAGCTAAATGCCTACATCTACATGTTTTTGGTATTTTTGATTGCAAATGCTAAATGATATGGTGTAATGTTGATATATTCACAATGATGCTAAAATTATTGTTGTGATGAAGATGTAAATCTAAGTGAAATGTTGTATGAAAATGCAACAATTAAAATGCTAAAACTAAAATTTCCATGATAACACTAACATGAACTAAATGATAAATGGTAAACTAAAATTATCTCAAAATGCTCTCAATTACTAAGATGATTTCAGCAGCATAAGTTTATGATCAAATCCTTATTGAAAAGTTGTAGAATTTCCTTCTATTTATAGAATTTTCTAGGCTTGGGATGAGCTGGCAAAGATGAACAGTCGAGATTGTGATCTTGGGATATCAATGGTGGATCACAAATAGGTTGGAGGAATTCATGGAGGCTGCTCCACTTGCAAGAACAAATCCTCCAAGTGTCAAGGAGCATCAATTGAAAGAAGGAGCCATGTGTCCCCAAAGAGGTTAGGAGGTTGAAAGGTTGGAGTGGATATTCCAAATTTAAAGATTAGGAATAAATGAAATTGTGTGACATGTGATGAGGTGGAAGATGAGTTGGAGGTAATTAGAGAAATATGGAGACATCTTCCAAATTTGAATTAAAAATTCAAATTTAAATGAAGGAGGGAAATTAACTAAATGAAAAATTATTTTATTTGTGCATTTAATTAATTTAAGAGGATAAACAATTTTTGAATAGAGGAATTAAGGGATGAATCATATAAATAAATTTATCTTGATTTATTTATATAAGTAGAAGAATTAGGATTTATTAATTAAATATCAAGTATTTAATTAATTGTGCTCCAAACCATTTTTATGTGTACACATTTTGCCCCTCTTTGAAGTGATGTGCATAGCCGCATTGCTTCAAAGAAAAATATTTTGTTAGACCATGATGATAAAAAATTCGACATGCTCCAGATGCTAATTTTTCAGGTGATGATGAATGGATGCCCCCTTGAGAGATAAATCAGGGATTTTTAAACTTTTAATGTTTTTTGTGAATTTTATAGAAATTTTAATGATTAAATAATTTTGCAATGATATTGTGATTATTTTTGAACTTGATGATGGTAATCTGATTTATCTCCCAAAAAATGAGAATAGTCCTGCCACATTGTTGATTAATTGATTAAAGGCCCTTTTTGAAAAATTAAATAAATGCCACCAAAAATACCCCCTTTAATTACCCCTTAAAAGGTTAAAATGGGTGAAAAGAAACTCATTTGTAACCTTGCATTGTGAAAAGTTGAGAGACTAAAGAGAGCCAAGATGGATAGAATTTTGCATCACACCCACAAATTCAAGCGAGTCTGCTGCCACTAGCGTCCAATTGCATACGAACCTTCGGTACGTACCCTGAGACACCCTACTTTTTGATTTTGAACTTGAATTTTCTCACTTTTTTCCATTTTAAAAATTTGGATCTAGACATGTTTTAGCACATATGGTTATAATTTACGTGCATAGGGTACCCGATACAACACATAGGGAAACTTAAATTGCGCATAGGGTTAGCTTTTAGGCCATAGGATAGATTAGCGCATTGAGTCACCGCTTTAGCACAATAGGTTACTGAATTAGCACATAGGAGGTCTAGCACATAAAGAGGATAAGGTAGCGCATAGGATAAGTTGTTTAATGCACCAGGGCTCTATTCTAGAGCATAGTGTTTCTTTCCTAGCACATCTATGAATCAGTGCATAGAAAGGTTGTTATAATGCATATGGTAAATTTTCTAGTGCATCTGGTAAATTTGTGCATAGAAACTTTGTTTTAGCTCATTGAGCAAAAATGATGGTTTTTTTAATGTTTCCTCCTAGTTTTTGATGGTTAATGATCATGTCAGCCGATGATATGGTGATGTTGATTGATATGTTGATGATCGTCCTCATGATAGCCGAGGATCGATAATAGGATAGGTAATGATTATTGATTGACCTCATGATAAATGAGAGTCAGAGATAGGTTGATTGATGATGATCAATCTTATAAAAAATGAGAGTCGATGATAGGATAAGCGCTCCTCAAGATTTGATCAAAATCTCACATGAGGTGATGTGATTGATTAATATGTTGATTGATAGGTTGATTTGATTGATAGGCTAACTTGATATATTGATTTGATTTATATGTTGTCTTGATATATTGATTTTATTGATAGGAGGGTGTCTTAGGAGTGTTACAGGTTCGAGAGCACTTTCCTATGACATGGGACATGATCCCATAGTTGACCCTGGCGGATCTAGCTATCATTGACCAGTGCGGATTGACCTCACTTATTGATATGCCCTAGTACCAGATTAACATGGGGCTTTTGATGGCACTTGCAAAGCAGTGGCATAGCGACCACAACACCTTCCACTTGGTGACCAGTGAGATCACAGTGACCCTAGAGGATGTTTACCATATTTTGCGGATACTAGTCATGGGTGACCAAGTGATTTATGACCATGAGGATAAGGGGGGACTGATTTTATCTGACAGATCTTTCACGATGATCAGCTTGGTGGATATGAAATTTCCTAGCGGGAGTTGATTGCTATCCATCAACCATTGCCATGTGTCCTAGCAGGGTTTATTGGCGGTTTTCTCTACCCCGACCGTAGGTTGAAGGGCTTCTCAATTGGTTTGGGTTGAGTATTGGAGGGCATGATTTCACATGGGACCGGATATACCTAGGGTTTTTGCATGCTCGCACACCTGTATCATGATCTACATTAGGTTGTGTATCTAGGTGCCAACAGTCTTGTAGCAGGGTGCATTTTGTTATAGCTCTGGGCCTAGGAGCATATAGCGATCACACGACCAGTGGCAGGGAGGGCTCAACCAACAGGGAGACCCTATGTTTTTGGTTATATAGGTCCGCTTGTCCAACATAAGTCGGGAAAGTTAGAGTACTAGCGGAGAGTTCTAGATGATCAGGATTCAGTTATGTGGCAACCTTATGTGGATTGTGAGGCCTGGCCATAGGATCAAATTGAGATGCCCTATTTATGCATCACAAGATATTTGATTGGTAGGACTCCATTTTTCATCGATAATTTTTTAGCCTCAAGGGTTCTTCGACAGTTTAGCAAGGTGCAGGGCATGCGACAAGGAGTAGTGCACTATGCGTGGCAGAGAGCGGATATTCTGTAGTGGGGGGCTGCATTAGATTTTGATGTAGCTTGTGCAGAGTATTATGGTTTGCAACTTGTTGTATGGGCTTACCATCCTGACATTGTTGATGCATCGATGACAGTTGACTATGGAGAGTACTTCCACACTCATCCTTTTCCATAGATATCTAGCTCGAATGAGCCATCACCTATCTTGCAGGTTGGTAGGAGGGTAGGGAATGCAGTTCCTAGAAGGAGAGGCAGATGGGATGAGAAGGAGGAGGGGGATGATAGGGGTGATGACAGGGGAGATGGTGGAGGTGGAGGGGGTGGAAGAAAGGTGCTAGATTTTGGGGCAGTACCAAAGAGGAGATCAACACCTAGTGGACAACGGTCACTCATAATTCGCATGCCCTCACAATGGCAGCAGATGCATATTTTTGGGTTGCAGGTACAATTCTGGACACTGTAGGGGCAGGTTTAGGCACTGTAGGCACAACTAGCACAAGTACAGGCACATGTTGCCACCCTGACAATGAAGAGGGATATTTCTAGATAGTAGGGGGGCAGGCAGTGGCTATAGCCGATAGGCTCTAGATAGTGGTCGAGGGAGCCCATATAGGGGATTTAGTCGGAGAGCTTCGTGAGTCTATCAAGGATGTATAAATTATGAGGCAGTGCCTATTGAGAGGAGAGTGAGCTATTCTCGGTCGAGATCTAGTCAGACTCAGTCAAGGACCACTAGTAAGGGTGTCACATAACCATTTTTGGGAGGGGCACCAAGCAGAGTTCCATTGGGCAAAGTTCTAGGAGCAGGGCCTGTAGACATGGAAAATATACAATTCGATCCGACACTCTAGATCTTGATTTATTAACAACATTTCCTCCGGAATCATACTCTTCCACATTTTTTGTCTCTTAATTTAATGAATCATTATTCATCTAATTAAGTCTTTCTCCTCAATTGATTAAACTAATCAATTTAATTTAATCAACCTTATGTTCCGATTTAATTAAATAAATCATTTTATTTGATTAAAATCTCTAAATTCTTCTCATTAAATTAAACTTTGTTTTATTTAATCTAACATTATTCTCTTTAGTTAAATAAATCAAATCATTTATTTAATTAATCATTTCCTCTCAATTTTGATTTAAATTAATTCATCAATTTTAGTCAAAATTGTCACATCCGCTAATCCCTAATTAAATTAATCAAAATCTTGATTAAGTTAATCCCGATCACTAAAATCCTCTAGAGAATGCAACTTGCACAATAAATCAATTACTTGATTTATTTATTTGCCTATTTTCTCTCAACAAAGAATAAAGAAGGAATATTCCCTCAAATTTGAATTCAAAGGTGAGAGGGAAGGGTACTTCCAACAAGGCATTGAAGGCCTCTTACATGTCCTTGTGCATTGAGCCAAGTGACATTAACTCCATTCTTCTCTCCCTCCAGCATGTCACATTCAAATTTCAAATTTGAATCCAATGGCATTTATCATGCACATTGACCAAAATGTGCTCATTCCTCCTCCAATCACATGTGGACAAGTGGCACAATGCCATTGGATTATCTTTTATCCCACATTGCTTATTTTCACTCTCTCTTCCATTTTGGAAATCTATAAATGAGAGACTCTTCCTCTCATTTCATCATCCACAATTTGAGTAAAATTACTATACTCAACTTCTTCCTCAAGCATATCTAGTTTCATCCATTTCTTCAAATTCTTAGCTAGGTTATGCAGATTTTTATCATGAAGCTTGATTGAATCTTCATCAAGGTGGATCACTCATCAAACCATCAACAAAGCTTACAAAGTAGTTGGGAAAGGGTTGATTTTGACATACCAATCAACACCAACTCCCCCATGGGATCAAGAGTTTGCATTGTTTAAATTAGGATTTCATTGATTTCTTATTTATTTCTTCGTTTTTCCTATTTTTAAGCATTGTAAATGGATTTCATGGGGAATCCTTATTTCTTGCTTGCATATGATCTAATATTGTGATTGTTTGTTTTGTTAATGTAGGTATGAAATTGGGGTTCACATTTTGGTGCTAGAAGGATGGCAATCAAGAATTTCATCACGTTTTTGTGAAACATTCCATGGTTTTAACATTTTTTTGTCTACACATAGGAAACTGCATCGCGGGTAGTTCATGCGGCCTTGTATCACACCGCCTACTTAGATGTGGCTCTATATTGCACCGCACCCCTTGAAAACCAGAACACTATAGTGCACCGCAATCGTTTCCTGCTTTTAAATTTCAAATCTTTCCAGACTTTACCGCTTTCAAATTTTTCCACCTGCTAAATTGTACTGCACCCGTGGTCTCTATTTTTTCAGAGAACCGCACAAAATCAACCGCACGGTGCTATATAGCACCACCTGTTTACCAAACTGCTCTACACCCGCTAACTCTGTCGTAGAGAACAGTCTGGTTTTGAATTTTGACATGTGTTTTTTGATTTTGGGATCTTTTAACTCTTGACCTTGTTTGATGTATTTTTTCTCTCTAGTTTTCTGTCATTTTGTATGTTGAAGTAAGGAAAAAGCAAAGGAAAAAGTTCATCATGACCCCATACTCATCATACAAAAAAGTGTTTTGTAAACACTAAAGTGTTCTTCAACACTCTTTAAGGATTTTAGATTCTTGTTTAAGAGAAATTTTTTAATGTCATTTGCCTTAGAAACACTAGATTTATTTTGGGTTTAAAAAAGAACAAGCAAATTTCCTTCTTTCAAGCAAAGTGGGAGATTCATTATGACACCATGTTCATTTTGCACAAAGTTTTTTTTAAACACTAAAGTGTTCTTCAACACTCTTTAAGGATTTTTTAGATTCTTGTTGAAAAAGAATTTGTTAATATCTTTTGCCTTAGGAACACTAAACTTCTTTTGGGTTCTAAAATAAACAATCAAATTTCCTTTGAAAAGTTGTCAAAGGGCTAAAAAGAACCTTAGACAAATATACTAGATTTTGTTTAAAAGTTAACAATTGAACAAGGCAATCTCACATTTCCTTTGGTGCTTAAAAGGAACTCATTACTGCTTTGAGGGATTTAAAATGAATATGTGTTTTTTGTGCCTTGTAATCTTTTTTGCAAAGTAGTGTCATTTAAAAAGGTGTATGCGCTTATCTCGTGCTTCATAGTGATCTTGAAAATCAAAAGTCTTTTTGGTGACACTAAGTTGCATAAAATATTGTCTCCACATTTCAATTTGGGTACCTAGCAATTGAACAAAACATGTGAGTGTGAGCACGGCATATTGTGAAGGTTCTCCCTTTGTTTTTCAACAAAGGTTGATTGAACGATGGGATATGCTAGCTTACTTTTTTTTATCTTAGCGAGCCTGCCTTGTGGTTAAAAGTAATCACCCAAGGTAATGACCCAATCAGGAACACGCTAAAGACAAGCGACTTCCAAACGGTATATAAGTGTGGATTCTTGAGGAAAGTTCAAGAATCACGAGGATTATTCTGACGAGATGGACATAAATGGACTCTCACCGACGTTGGATAATCCCCCATGAATGGAATGCCTGCATTATAACCCTTTTTTTAGAAAAAGCCAAAGCCTTATCTATTTTGTTGGTGCAAAAGGTCATGTCCTTTGAAGCTTCCCCATGTTATACATGTGGTTTTTTTGTAGAGATGGAAAGTATGCCATGGGAGATTCATGGGTACTAATGCTTGGCTGACCCGAGAAGTGTGTGTTGTGGAGGGGAGCCAGTGTCGTCAAGCATTTATCCATCTACACAAGAAATGTGCAACTGGATTCATCCAAGTGGGAACCCAACAAAATATTGCCTCATCATCCTAGGGTTGTAAAAAGTGCTTGGAAGTGAAGAATACATTTCTTGGTCCTAAACACATTTGAAAAAATGAACATTCACAAGACCTCCAAATTTCAAACCCCTTTGAGGAAACAAATACCTTTGACGAATTTAAGCACTCTTGTTTTCCCTAGGGATCATATCCTTAGAGGTTTCTAAGTGCTTGGATTCTATCGTCATTTGTTTTCAATGAGGTTAAACATAGGATACTTTTGCCCTATTTTCCTTGATTTCCACATAATGGACCTTGTGGGATGAAAAGAAAGTGGGACATTAGACATATAGTTTGAAACATAAGCAAGCAAGTGCCTTTGGTAAAAATAATTCATTAAGCCAAGATAACAAACAATTGAACCTCACATGTGCTTGTTCTCTTTTGAGTCATTTTTTTTTCATGCAAACATTTGTCTTTTGGTTTGAACTACTCCTAGGGAAAAGCATGTTCTTCAAAACCTTGGTCTTATAAAAAAGTCCTCATAGGGTCATCTAGGATCAAATCAAACACTTCATCCATCCAAACATAAATCAAAATTCCATTTCACCAACAACTTTTGGAACTTTGGAAACATCACTTATGCTAGACTTTTAGGAAAAATGAACATCACCTTGTTTGACTTAACACACCTAGTCAAATTATCAATCCTGTTGAACAAATTTACCACTAGGATAACACAACTTCCTAAGGTCTACTAGTTCACAATCACTTTGATTGGCTTAACACACTTAGCCAATTCATTCTCTTGTGCAAGTTTTCTCTAAGATAACACAACTTCCTAGGGTTTACAAGTGCATTATCACCTTGTTTGACTTAAAACACTTAGTCAAATTATCCGTAATTTGAATCAAATCAAAACAAGTCCTAAAGTCTAGGATTGATCCAAAGTTCCTTAAATGTTTAAACACCCATATCATTCAGCCCTTTCCTCCTTCATCTCATCATTGGTCCTAAACCCCTCGGAGGTCAACAAGGTCAAAACACAAGAGGAACATGGAATATAACCTTGATTCATCCATCGTGAGTAATCCAATTCAACCAAACTATCCAAGTCTTACGATGCCAATTGATTTTCAAAACTTGCATTTGAATAATCCATACATGGGATCATTATCTCCTACGAACCTCAATGGTACAACAAATATGAGCATGCCCAATCTAAAGTTTGGAACACCTTTCCCTTTGGTAGATGTAAATCAAAGTCAAAAATTACAAATCTACCAACCAAACAATCAAGGCATGAGCCTTCCCCCTTTACCAACCATCAATCAATCAAATCCAAGCAACACTCCAATCATAAACCAAAAAATCATACCAAATCCTCCCATTTTGTCATCGATATCGCAACAACAGATGAAAACCATTGAACAAACCCCAATAATCAACACCATTCCCAATCCACCACCACCGCCGCCAAAACACAACATGAAAAATTCATTGTCCATCATGTTGAAAATCGCTCAACAAGCTTCCCACTAGAAGGTACTCCAAAACCAACAAGCTACACAAGCTGCACAAGCTATGAAAGTGGCACAAGTAGCCCAAAACGTACAAGCTCAATCTCAATCTCAAGCCCAAATCAGGCTCAACAAGCGCAAGCACAATTTTGGGCACTATTGCAAGCAATCCATGAACAAGTCCATCAAAAAGTAGCACAACAAGGAGCCCAAAAAAAAGCTTTGTTGGCACAACAAAAACTAGACCAACAACAAGCTTTGTTGGCACAACAACAAGTTTTATTGGAACAACAACAACATGACCAACAAAAAGCATTGTTGGCTCAACAACAAACACATGAATTACTCACTCAACCAAGCTTGAAACAAATTCCCATCACAATCATTGAAAATAATGATCAAGATCCTTTGACCAATGATCATGTTGAAAATTTATCTACATCAGCTAATGAGTTAGAGGACATATCTTAAGAATTTATTCCAAATCATGAACAACATCTTTCACCAAGGTCTAGCAATGATCCTTTCCAAAACATATGGACATCCTTTGACCTCATGACATTTGAGAAACTTCCCATGCCTAATGAAGATATCCAAGAAAGCAATCCATTCTTTGAAATTGACCCATGTTAAGAACTTGATCCAAAGCATGTTGAAAGCAATTCCGACATTAACCAAGATGAAGAATGTGTATCTCCAAGCTACTACAATGATATAATGGGCACTCTCTTATCTATACAAGATGATCATATCCATATAGCACATACTCCTCCATCTACCCATGCGATTCTTTCCTTGGATGGACACATAGATGATCTTCATTCAAAACAAGAGTCTCATACTCTTGATATCACTACCAAGGAACAAGAATCTCCTACTATTAACATTTGTACACATGATCAAGATATAGAGAAATCCAGAGACATGTTAGGAATGGGTCATGAAGAAGGCTTCTACAGAATTTGTGAATTAGAAACATCATGTGAAATCATATCAAGAATGAATCATGAGAAAGCCTTTTATGTGGATAGTGACTCATCAACACTTCTTGAAGAAGCATTACAATATGGTACCTCATAAGATCAAGCCAAAGATATCAATCAGGAAGTCATCCCACATATGGAGGATCCTATCACTTATAAAGTTGGATCACTTACCTTTCTTAGGGCAAGCTACCTCATCAATAAAGAAGTTGTCACTTTTGAAGATCCACCACAAGGTAGAGAAGGATTAGCACCTTATTTCCAAGGTAAACCATATCCTTTTGCAAAATAAATGTTTCAACAGATGAATTATCAAGGCAAAGGATTAGGCCTACAAAAAATAGGGTATCCTGGAACCAGTGCAAATTTTTGGCAATCCTAAGCATCAAGGCCTTGGTTATTCAACAATCAAGAGATATAAACATATTTGTGATACTTCCACAAAACTGAGGGTAACTTCATCTCAAGCAAGTGTCAATATAGGGAGCACGAAGAATCCTTATGATGAAAATGATGCCAACACTACAACCCGCCATGTCATAAATCTTCATCCACCCATCACCCCATCCACGAATTGGGACCAACGTCAAAAGAGATATTTGAATCAAAGCACACATAATGCCATCAATGAAAAAGAAGCTAAGAAGCATATCAGATAAATCAAATAGATATGGATACCAAAAAGTATGAATAAATACTATCCCTATAAAACTCCATTAGTCAAAGAAACTATGGGGAAAAATAAAAAAGGGAAAAGTATCCATCAAAGATGTCCACAAAGAAAAAATCATGCTTCTCAAGTGACATACAAAGTGCATCAAGCAATTGGTCCTAATTCCACTCACACTTCCATAGCCACCCATTATTGCTCATCTTCCCAAGTTTGGAGAGTCAAAGGTTCCAAACTATCGACCAATCCATCTTTTATTCCTAAACACACTCCATCCACGCCTCCACGCATGATATCCAATTCTCACATTGACCATGTATTGGCAGTGACCCTTCATCATAAGGATTCAGAAGGCACTCTATCATGATGTGTGCACAAAGATGAAGTTAACTCCAGTATTAGCAAAGTAGATTAGGGATCTCAAAAGTTGCATTCAAGTGCATTTATCTTAGCAAATCAGCTTCTTCAAGAAGGATATTGATGGAACATTATGACAAAAGTATCTACATCGACAAAATCAAGCGGTTCAACAAGAGCTTGAAATATTTTGCAAAAAATACAAAAAAATATAAAAATATAAAAATCCATAAAAAAATTAGAAAAAGGATTGAAAATAGTAAAGAAAAAAATTGTCCTCTAGTGAAAACCACTTTGGTGGCACTTTGGACAGGTACCATGATGAAAACTTGGCAAACAGGCATCATGTGTAGAATCAAGCATTTGCGTTCGCCATTTTAGGAGAAAGAATCTTATCGCATCCACAATAAAGCCAACATTCCATCCATATCATCCTTTCATCCATGAACCATCTATCCCATCCATTTTTATCCATTTGCATCCATACTCCAAGATATCTTGATCTTGATGAAATTTTGGTGCACACTTTAAACTTGTTTATGATAAACTTCTTGACATGGGTCATTTTCATTGATCCCATCCTACCCAACATTATCTGAGCCTTGAAGCATTATCTGAATGAGCATTCCTCTATTTGAACACCTTATCTTATCACAAGATAATCCTTGGCATCCTTTGCATGCTTACCATATCTATCCATTCATATACCGATCCAAGCATCCATCCATGGCATTCCATACATTGCTAGACACTGGGGGCAGATATTTGCATCTTGCTTCAAGAATAAATCTTGATATATATCCTCCAGCTTATGTGGTTATCTGAATATTGGAAAACATGAAATAAGATTGGTCAAAGAATTTGTGAGAATGAATCCAAATCACTAGCCCATGGAATATTTTGATAGGAAAATGCTCTTTATCAAGATTTATCTTTCATCGAACATCAATCCAAAATATCAATATCAGACGCATGTAACTTGCATGTCAGCGTCACATTAAATCATCAAAGCAATTTTGTTCCAAATCAAGCTTCATCAATCTTGATCAATTGAATCCAAATTCATTATCACCTTGTTTGACTTAACACACTTAGTCAAACTATCATCTTCGATTTTACTCTAGGATAACACAACTTACTAGGGTTCACAAGTTCATTATCACTTTGTTTGTCTTAACACACTTAGTCAAATTATCCAATCCATAATCACCTCATTTGACTTAACACACTTATTCAAACCACCCACTTATGTACAAGTTTATTCTAGGATAACACAACTTCCTATAGTTTACAAGTGCATTATCACTTTTGTTTGACTTAACACACTTAGTCAAACTATCAATCCATCAATCCGATTGATCAACATTAAGCTTGGTTTTCAACAAAATCCCAAAACAGATCACTGATATCATCACATATCCACATCCAAATCGTCAAAATCATGCGAAAATCCAAGAACATCATAAAATCAAAAATCAAAAACATCTCAAAAAGTCTGAAAAATAGAGTCATCTGGCCAGACTACGTCATCTCTAAGCTTGAACTTAGGCAAGGTTGATCTTTGATCATCCCCCGAGACAATTAGGTCAGTCCTTTAGGCATTCGTCGCATTGGCAATCTGTTTGTCCATCTATCTTTTCATTGAGTCAAGTCTTTCATCAGTCGAACTATGTGGTCTCTACGTGTATAACGTAGGGAAGGCTAATATTTGGATCAGATCCCAAGATCCTTAGGATAGGTCTTTAAGTTAGTCTCTTCATCATAAATCCTAAAAATACCAAAAACATTCAAAAATTCAAAAATCCAAAACATGTCGAAAATATGAAAAAAAAAAAAAGAGTCATCTTGTCGAACTACGTCATCTCTAAGCTTGAACGTAGGTAAGGGTGATCTTTGATCATCCCTTGAGACATTTTAGGTTCATCCTTTAGGCGTCCGTCACAATGGAAATCCGTTCGCCCATCTATTTCACATTTTAGGTCAGTCCTTTAAGCGTCTGTCACAATAAGATGGCAATCCGTTTGCCCATCTATCTCATCATCGAGTCTATTGTCATCTGAACTACATTGTCTCTGAGCTTAAATGTAGGCAAGGCCATCCTTGATTGGTCCCCGAGACACAAAATCCAAAAACATTCATAAAATCTAAAAAATACCAAAAAAATTGGAAAATTTGAAAATCAAAACAGCCTCAAAACATTTCAAAATATCAAAAACATCCAAATATCTGAAAAACCCAAAATGGTGCACCCACCTCATCTCACTTTCACCCGCGATAATCGTCATTCCTAATAAATCATCGTTATCTTCATCCTTTGGTGAAGCAATCAAAAGCAAGTTTAGCAAGTTCCAAAGTGAACACCTAATTGTCAGAAGTCTTAAGCCTAAGTTAGTAAGCAAGCAAGTTGATCAACTCAGAGTATCAATAGCTTATCACCCAATCAGTCTCACCAAAACCCTGATCACTACATGTCCTAGGATGAATCCTTCCCACGATGGACATAAGCATCAGGTACTCAACAGCAGTTTAGTCTTGGCTAGCGGTACGAAGAACATTAGCTTGTTTGTTTACTCTTTCTTGGTCTTTGTTGACTTATCTTATTTTTCCCTCATTTCAAGGACCTCTCGATGATGCCTAAACAAAAAAGTTTTAGAGAGAAAGAAATGGGGCAATGATCATTATCTTTTTTATCTCCTATGCTTGTTGGATTTTCTTGTAAAATAACTTGGCGAATACTTGCTTTGTTAGGTCCATCTTAGCAAAATTTTTGTATTTCAAGTGTGAACAAGAATACTCCTATCTGACTGTTGATTCAAATTCCATCACACTAGGTACAACTCCATCCTGGTCCTTTATACCTTGATGCATCATACCTATGTGTGTTATCAAACATAAAGTAATTGGCCCTTTGAAAATCCTGACTCCTGGTAAGAAAATCATCATCATCATCATTATAATGTGAACTTGTGTGGATCCTCCTTCCATCCATTTTAATCTTCTTATTCCTCTATATTTACTAACATTTCTATCTAAAATCAGTGTGTTGTATCAAAATATACACGAGGCTATCCATGGCCAATGACTGTCTATACATCATCAGAATTGTCTACATCAAAGAATTATCTTTCGTCCTCTGATCAATAGAACCACTCTCGCATTTTATCACGATTTCGATCAAAAAATTGAACATTTCTGCTTGATTTCTAGAGGGGGCAGTATACCAGCATAATCCTTCTACTGGGGCAACAGTGGGGCATCTGAAAAATCATATTTTTTTTTTGAACTTTGATCACAACAAATTATTCTTTGAATCAATGCAACAAGTACATTGCTTCAAAGAGGGGCAAAATGTAGACATGGAAAATATACAATTCGATCCGACACACTGGATCTTGATTTATTAACAACATTTCCTCTGGAATCATACTCTTCCACATTTTCTATCTCTTAATTTAATGAATCATTATTCATCTAATTAAGTCTTTCTCCTCTAGTGATTAAATTAATCAATTTAATTTAATCAACCTTATGTTCCGATTTAATCAAATAAATCATTTTATTTGATTAAAATCTCTAAAGTCTTCTCATTAAATTAAACCTTGTTTGATTTAATCTAACATTATTCTCTTTAGTTAAATAAATCAAATCATTTATTTAATTAATCATTTCTTCTCAATTTTGATTTAAATTAATTCATCAATTTAAGACAAAATTGTCACATCTGCTAATCCCTAATTAAATTAATCAAAATCTTGATTAAGTTAATCCCTATCACTAAAATTCTCTAGAGAATGCAACTTGCACAATAAATCAATTACTTTGATTTATTTATTTGCCTATTTTCTCTCAACAAAGAATAAAGAAGGAATATTCCCTCAAATTTGAATTCAAAGGTGAGAGGGAAGGGTACTTCCAACAAGGCATTGAAGGCCTCTTACATGTCCTTGTGCATTGATCCAAGTGACATTAACTCCATTCGTCTCTCCCTCCAACATGTCATATTCAAATTTCAAATTTGAATCCAATGGCATTTATCATGCACATTGACCAAAATGTGCTCATTCCTCCTCGAATCACATGTGGACAAGTGGCACAATGCCATTGGATTATCTTTTATCCCACATTGCTTATTTTCACTCTCTCTTCTATTTTGGAAATCTATAAATGAGAGACTCTTCCTCTCATTTCATCATCCACAATTTGAGTAAAATTACTATACTCAACTTCTTCCTCAAGCATATCTAGTTTCATCCATTTCTTCACATTCTTAGCTAGGTTATGCAGATTTTTATCATGAAGCTTGAATGAATCTTCATCAAGGTGGATCACTCATCAAACCATCAACAAAGCTTACAAAGGAGTTGGGAAAGGGCTGATTTTGACATACCAATCGGCACCAACTCCCCCATGGGATCGAGTTTGCATTGTTTAAATTAGGATTTCATTACTTTCTTATTTATTTCTTCGTTTTTCCTATTTTTAAGCATTGTAAATGGATTTCATGGGGAATCCTTATTTCTTGCTTGCATATGATCTAATATTGTGATTGTTTGTTTTGTTTATGTAGGTATTAAATTGGAGTTCACAGGGCCATCAGAGGCAAGAGGTGTTGGAGGGTCAGAGAGGCCTGTGACATCTAGGGGCAACATCACAGGATCCCGAGGTCACAATTGATATTGTATATTGATTCAAAAACATGATACTACTACATTTTTTATGTTGTATCTCTTGCCATGTGATATCATACATTATTATCTTGAGGTTATATATGATGTGTAGTGGCGATTAGTGATCTATGATATGTTTACATAATGTTTTATTATGATGGATGAGATGTATGAAAATTAATTATGTGCTATATGTTATGACATGTTTTATGTATGGATGCATTAATGTGATGATGATATATGGTTTTATGTGTTTATGAATGATGCGTTTATTTTTTATGTATGAGATGGATGAGGTTATGCAAATGATATGATATGTGTTGTATCGATGATATGGATGAATGAATGTGAAATGGTTTAAGTATATGGAATGTAAATACATGATTTTATGCATGGACATGAATGATTTATGATCTCCAATGTATGATAAATGAATGGAGTGCCCTTGGATATGATAAGTATAAATGTATGGATATATGCTAAGGTATGGATGTATGATGAAGGCAAATGTAAAGATGAATTTATTTTATGCCCCAATGTGACATGAATTATGATTCTATATGTGATGAATGTTATTATTTTATTGGAATGCAATGCATTTTTCTTTATTTATGATATTTTCTAATGAACATATATGACCTAGATGTATGAATGTGAGTGAATTATGATGGTGTATGGATTACAATGTTATTATGGCAATCGTTATGATGAATGCATGTATGAATGGTCTTTTGTATAAACAAAAGAATGAATTTATTATGACTTCAATGTATGCTAATGAATTAATGAATGATGATGTTATTATGGATGATGCTTTATTTTTAGAATCTTCTGTGATGCAAATATTATAATAAATGAGTGTGTAAATGGTTTATGATTTTGGATTTTGTGAATGCAAGTATATGATAAATGTAGAATATGATAATGATAAATGTATGGATGGATGTATGGTAATGCTTTCTAATGATATGATATGGAAATGCAAATGAATTATTTTTTTCTTTTTGTTATGTCAAGTGTACTCAATCTTTTAGTGAGAGATAACATCATGTTGAGAGTTGCCATCTTTTGGAAAAATCTATAATTTAAATGTAGAACTAATATGAATATAATCCTATTTTAGCCATACAAATCTAACTATGTAATTTTGCCATCTAATTTTACTGTGCTAGGTGTCATCAATGAGCATTTTATTATGTTGAAAGTTGGTACAAACATCGATGGTATAATTAGACCATGATGACCTAAGTACAACTTCCATACAACTTTCGTTGAGTTTGATAGTGCAAGATAACACAAGCATCTAGGTATAATGGGACTGAGATGAACTGAGCATCACTTGCGTAAACATACAAGAGTTAATCATGTTCCCATGCAAATTCAAAATCTCATCAATGATAATTTGTAGAGCATGTCCCGTGACAATTTGCACAGTAATAATGAATGACTCGCAAAAAATAGACAAAGAAAATATCATTCTCAATCATAGCCCCTCTAGCTCACGACATCATCGAGGTAATCTAGAGAAATGATAACAATCAAGATACAACAATTGAACATTGGTGCTAAAGTGATCCAACCATGATTCAAAAGATCGTCCAATGAGAATTGATTTTCTTTGTTTGGATGTTGATTTGGATGGTCGATTTGTTTGATTGATTATGATTGATGTTCACTTGGTAATGTTTCCATGAGATTAATGTGTTTTCCATATTTGTTTTATTGTTGTTTGTCTATTAGGTTTAAGCTCAATGCAGTCTACCCCTAGTGAGTTCAGGATTTTCCCCCCAGTGGAAAACAAACCAAATTATCATGGATATGCACAATGATAACCAAGACAAGGTGGGACATGACCGCAACAACCAAATATGGACATGAAGCTCATTTTATGATAGGTATGTAGGCATAATGATGGAAAAAGTGGACAGTCAACACACACTCAAATAGATGGAGAAGTTGACCCCTCACAAATAGCGCGTGTTTGCCAAGTTTTCACTACTTACTTTTATTACACTTTTACAGATTTTATGATTTTTTTGTCGTTACCAAGACACCTGTTTGTCAAGTTTTCATCAAGGGTACAATTTTTTTATGATTTTTCACTTCTTTTTTAATTGTTTTTTCTCTTTTTCTCTTTTTTGTTGTCACCAAGATGCCTGTTTGCCAGATTTTCATTAGGGCAACCATTTTTTCAGGACATTTTCTGGTTTTTATGATTTTCTTAGGATCTTTTCTGATTTTTATGATTTTTTAGGAATTTTAGGCATGCACTAGATGCATTATGTGTAGAACTTCTTCAAATGAATGTTATTCATTGGATATTCAAATAGAATCGCTTCTGGTGTATACAGTTGATATGCCTTTGATCCAAAAATTGATACAATAAAAAATGGGGTCAACCAATTTGGCTCAAATTTTCCTTTCTTTTCTTGATCCTACTAATTATGAGGATTTTCCTTTAGTACTAAATCATCTACCTGAAAGTTCCTTGGTTTAACCTTTTGATTTTAGTTCCTAGACATTCTCTATTGGTATGCTTTTTGGTGATCCACTACAAGCTGATGACATTCATCCAACAATTCTAGCTCTTGTAGTCTAAACACTCGGTAATCTTCATGAGAAATGATACCTTTCAAGGACACACAAAGTGATGGTATTTCAACCTCAATGGGAAAAAAACCTTTGATCCATATACCAAAGCATATGGTGTGGCTCTTGTGGGGGTGTAGACATTGGTACAGTATGCGCATAAAGCAGGGTTCAGTTGAATGTGCTAGTCACGTCCAGCATCATTGATGGTTTTCCTTAGAATATTCAAGATAGTTTTGTTTGAGGCCTCTGCTTGGTCATTTCCTTGAGGGTAATATGGTGTAGAAAACTGATGCTGGATATGGAACCTTTCACAAGTCCCTATATGTATAGGTTCTTGAAATTTCTACCATTATTTGGACTGAGGGATACCATACCTACAAATGATGTAGTTTAGGATGAATGATGACATTTGTTTTCCTGTGATGGTAGTTAAAGGCATGGATTCAACCCACTTTGTAAATTACTTTGTGGCTTTAATGATGAACTTGTGTCCATTGGATGATAGTGGGTGAATTTTACCTACAAGATCTAATCCCCACTGACAAAATAGCCATGCTGATGTGAAAGGTTGCAACTGTTGTGCTGGTGCATGGATAAGATTACCATGGATTTGACATTTCTAACATTTCTTAACAAATTGGAAGGACTCCTCCATAGTCGGCCAGTAATACCCCAAATGGAGGAGTTTCTTCACTAGAGTAAGACCACTTGAATGTGCTCCACAAATACCTTAACAAACTTATTGTAAGGCCATTTCAGACTCATCGCATTTGAGACACCGAAGGAGAGTTTCATCAAGACCTTGTCGGTAAAGTACATCCACTATAAGGGTATGTCGGGTGGCTTGGCAGATGAAGTTTCATTTTTGGTTTCAAGAGAGATCAAGAGGAAGGGTATTATCTTTTAGGTATGTTTAGATATTTATATAGATCAAGGTATCATAATCACTTAGGTGACATATAACCTGGAACTTAAGGTCACCATAAGCAGGGGTAAATAGTTGCTCCACAATGAGCTCATAATGTTTGTGGTTTTCTAGAATTTGTAGCAAAGAAGCAATGGTAGCCATAACATCAATAAATTTGTTGTCAATCTAAGGGATTTGACCAAATTTAATATCAACAAAATATTTCTTGAAGTCATCAATCATTATTTTATAGGGCCTCAGTTTATCATCCTTTGTTTGGTAATCATCATTGACCTGATTAATGACTAGTTGTGAATCCCCAGACTTGCAATTTTGTTATTTTCCATTCTACTGCTATCTTGATGTCGATGATGAGGGCCTCATATTATGCCATGTTGTTGGTGTAAGGGTACATTAGTGTATAGGATTTTGGAATAGTGTTCCCTTGGGGAGTGATGAATAAAATTCCCACTCCTAATCCATGCTAAGTATATGATCCATCAAAATACAGTCCCATTGTTTTGTTGTTACAGTAAGGACATCAACATCTAGAAATTCGATGTGAAGAGGGTGGTCATCATGTATTGGTGCTTCAACTAGCTGTTTGGTGATGTCTTGGCCTTTGATTTCTTTTATGTTGACATATTGGATGTCAAATTCACTGAGCATCATCACCCACTTGGCCAATCTTCTTGTCAAATTTTCTTTGCTAAGGAGATATTTCAGCAGATCTATCTTAGCTATGAGTTTGATTGTATGAGTCAGCATACAGTGTCACAATTATTGTGTGGAAAACACTACTGCTAAAAAATCTTTCTCAATGGATGTATAGTTGATTTCATAGCCATTTAGGGTTCTACTGATATAATATATCTCTCTCTCCTTTCTTGTTGAATCTTCTTGTGGCAACAAAGATCCTAATCATCGATCAATTGTGGTTATGTACAATAGGAGAGGTTTTCCTTCTGTTGGTGGTGCTAGGACAGGAAAACTCATTAGGTATTGCTTTAGTTGATTGAAATCTACCTCACATATCTCATACCATCGAAAGGAAACATTTTTGTGCAGCAAGTGTGTAAAGGGATGAGTCTAATTGGCTAGTTGTGATATGAATCTTCTGATTGAATGAAATCTACCTTGAAGGGACCTTAACTGACTGATGTTCTTCGGGGGCAGAATTTCCATGATAGCTTTCAATTTTGCAAGATCCACTTCAATACCCTTTTCCGACACTATGTATCTCAATAGCTTTTTTGATGTTACCCCAAACACACATTTCCTTGGATTCAGGCAGACATTGAACTTCTCTAGTTGGGTGAATATTTTGTCTAGTATCTCCAAGTGTCCTTCTCTAGTGTAATATTTGGCCAAAAATTCATCCACATAAGCTTCCATAAAGGTATGCATCATGTCGTGGAAGATAGTTGTCATGGCTCTCTGATATGTGGCTCCTGCATTCTTCAATTTGAAGGGCATGACGTTCCAGTAGAAGGTGCCCCATGGGCATGTAAAATTTATTTTATCCTGGTCTTCAAGTGCTATCTTGATTTGATTATAACTAGAAAATTCATCCATTAGTGACAACATGCCATGACCCGTTGTTAAGTCTATGATGATATCAATATTTGGCAAGGGAAAATCATCTTTCAGAGAAGCTTTGTTGAGGTCTCTGAAGTCTGTACAAATCTGTATGCTATTATCAAAATTTGAAACAAATACAATGTTGGATATCCATTCAGCATAATCAATAGGTCTAATTAATCCCACATCTAATCATTTATTTTGTTCTGCCTTCACCAATAAGCCAATATGGGGATGCATTTTTCTCAGATTTTGCTTGACTCATTTGAATCCTGAAGGAAGGGATAAGTGGTTCATGATGAGATCTAGGTCTATCCTTGGCATGTTTGAATATGACCAGACAAATTTGATATTTCGTTCTTCAAAGAACTTGATAAAATTAGGCTTCTCTTGTTTTGTCAAAGATTCTGCTAGATGGAGAGTTTTCATTTTTTTTGCATTGTCGATATTGATGGACTGTATTGGCTCGATCAAAACTTTGGATCTCTCTTGGAAGTTCTTTGGGAGAGTGTCAAATTTCCCATCCTTTGGTTCGTTGGAGAGGTTTTCACCATCGGATGCACTCTTTATTTTTATTATTTCTTGATATGATACTGCCATAGAATGGTTTTCACCATTAGATCTTTCTTTTGTTTTACTCATTTTGCAGCTGGGAAATTTGGAACTCCCCTATTTGGAATCTTCGTTACAAAATTTAATGGTGGAGTCTTTTTCATTGTTGGCACAAAGGAAGTTCATGATAGCATCATCATTTGAAAAGGTGGGGATGTTGATAGGCTCAGTTTGGTCCCAATCTATGAGTTCAAGATGTACCGATGGTAGGGAATCATTAGATGGGTTAAGATCAGAAGCGGTGAGGGTCCTAATGAAAACATCATCTTTAAACAATAGTATGGAAAGGTTGAGGTCTAAAATGTCACTCTCCTCTGAATAATCTCTCACTAGGAGTCTGATCATTTTTGCTCGAGCCATCGATAGGTTGTGATCCAAGTTCAAATTGTCTTAACCTAGAGCTTTATCCCTCCTCGAGTGTGGGTGTATACTTGTGTACTAAATCAATGTCCTTATCATGATAGGACTCTTTTGATAGTAAATCCCACTCATATTCATTGGAATCAGTTTCACATTCATCGCTTGCTTGCAGTTGCAGGATTCGTTCAACAAACTTATGTTTTAGGTCCTCTTTTGTTTCTTCGTCCCCTTGATGTTCTTTATATCCCAACCCGATCTTGTCATTTGGGTTGGTTATGATTGGTTGTATGGGTTCTATGATGCCTTCTTTCCTTTTTCCAATAGGTCCTTTTCCTTCATACCCCAGATTTTTCTAAGATAGACAGTCCTTTTCCATACTGTGTGGTTTGGATATTAGCAGTTCCTACTTGAGAGTCAGCTTCATCCTTGTAAAGCTAGTCTAAGATTTCTTTATCTTCATATTCCTCTTCTTGACTGCTTGTTTTTATGAATCAACCATCAAAAACTGTGATAGGTTGTGAGGATGGTTGTGATGAGGTTGACGGTTGACCATAGGACTTTGGAGAGGATAATCGTGAGAGACAGAGGCATTGCTCAATGGAGTATTCACCTACACCTTTATCTTTGATTTGGGCCTTTTTCTCAAGTTGTCTAGACAAAGTATTTAATTGGGTTTCATGATTGGCTAATGTAGAAGGGAAAGCCTCTTCCTTTTTCTCAAGTTTTTTAGATGAGGGACTTTTTTGGCTTTCTTCCTTTGATTGACTTGCATCATTTGGGGTGGTAGATGGGGAAGCAAGGGCTTCTCGGTTATGTGGCACAAAGACATCCTAGACTAACTTTAGGGTATTGCAATATTGGGGGCTATTAGAATCAACAGGAATGGTAACCTCTTGCCCATTGCAAGGAAACTTTAGACACTAGTGGTAGGTTGAGGGAACTACCTGCATCTCATGGATCCAAGGATGACCCACGAGTATATTAT
The DNA here is from genome assembly GCA_007115665.2 of Sequoiadendron giganteum. Lineage (NCBI taxonomy): Eukaryota > Viridiplantae > Streptophyta > Pinopsida > Cupressales > Cupressaceae > Sequoiadendron > Sequoiadendron giganteum. The sequence goes on along the minus strand of CM021102.1, from coordinate 405,281,420 downwards.
ATGTTAAATCTTTATTCAGAACTTGGCAAATCACATCTTTTTGAATTGCCCCTACCTAAATTGGCAATATAATTAACCCCTTTGAAGCTCTTTCTTCATCATCATAGGCCTTAATGGTGATCTTTTTCCTTGGGTCTATTGCATGCTCAAAAAATCCTAATGCATAAACAAGATTTAAAGTACAGATTTTGAGACCAGCTCCCCCATCTATTAGGACATTATTGACTTGGTTTTCATGTATCAATACCTCAATGTGAGGTGTGGTGTTATGGGGGTGAGCGAGGGATACATCATCATTTTTTGAAAAGGATAAATAGTGAGTTGCGACCAAATGTACCACCATGGCTTGAAAATTCTAGACTTCCAAATTGTTTGGTACGGTCATATCCACTAGGGCCTTCTCCAAAATCTCTTTATGGGTGGGCAAGATTTTAAGGAGCTCTAGTATTGATATTTGTGCTGGAATATTTTGGAGTTGGTCAACAATGTTATATTTATGCGACAGGGTAGCGGGTGTTTTGGAAGTATTTCCTTTTAAAACATATTTGCTATATGCCGTTGTGGTCACATTTATGGGCACACTTTCTTGTTTTCCTTTGATCTTGATGATATTAATTTGATTATCTATTGCAGCCATATCTTGTTGTATCTTATGGACTTGATTGGAGGGAATGTTGGAATCATTGATTTGTTTTTTGAGCATGATGGTATCTTCTCCATATTGAATTGGAGGATTATTAATTGGATCGTTGGCTGCAACAATTTCTAGTGTGTTATTGATCTCAATGTCATTTGTCTATTTTTTGACGGCTAAAATATGATAGATAGTAGTGTCATGAACATAGTTTACACTATTCCTTTGTCATTCGTGGTAGAAGACTCCCCTTTTTCATAATTGAGTAAGGGGTTCTTGAATACCCCATTATCAGTGTTTGTTTGGGGCCCTTCTATCTGTATGATATTATTGTCAATCAAGTCTTATATCTTGTGTTTTAATTGCATGCAACTATTGGTTAGGTGACCTTTGCATTAGTGAAATTCACAATAGTGGGTCTCGTTCCACCATGACGATTTCATTTTTGGTTCAAAACCTTGGGTGTCAGGTAAAGTGATAAGGTTTTCACAAGAAGTTCTTTCAATGCAGATTCATATGATTGACCCAAGGGTGTGAAATTTCTATGGTTATTCAATTTTTGGTATGATAGTTTAGGTGGAGGATTATTTTGGTTATTATTCTGATTGTTGTTCTTATTCATGTTCTAGTTGGTGCTATTTTGATTAGGGGTTGGGTTGGTCTTGGATGTGACTCCCGATAGATTGAAGACCGGTATGGCATTATGTGTTTCAGCAGAAGTATTATTGTCATTATTCTTATAATTTTACTAAAAATTTGGTTTGTCATTGTTGGAGGAATTGGCTGGATTGTTTTCATTGTAAATTTTCAAGATTCCTCTCTTGACTAAGGCTTCTTCGATTTTGATTCTGTTTTCTATAAATTTCTCAAAAGTTGGTGGACATTCTAATTCAAGCCTATAAGTCATGTCATCATTTAATTTGTCAATGAATACCTCTATCTTTTCTTTTTTTGTTATGGGATGAGGATATCTTGTGAATTATCTTCTCCACCTTTGTAGAAATACTAGGAATGATTCCCCCTTCTATTTTTTGACATTGCAAAGGTCCTTCATTGTGATCTCATGTTGAATGCTATACGATTATTGGGTGATAAATTTATTGACTAATTTCTCAAAAGATTTGATCCATGGAGGTAATTGTGAGAACCACTGCATGCATTGTCCTCCCAAACTATGTGGGAATAATCTCATTAAGTGTCTTCATGGGAAAATTCAAGGCTCATAGTTCTAAATTCCCTTATATGATCGATAGGATTTGTTTTCCCATTGTATTTTTCAAATTTAGGGAATTCACAATGTTTGGGGAATGGTATCATGTTGACACTTTGATCAAAAGGGTAGGGGCATATATCTTGTATCGAGTATCTCTTAGTGATTTCGATTTGCATGTTTTGAATTTGTTGTTGGAGGGTTTGTATTTTCTGTGTTAAGGTAGCCATGAGTTCACTGTTTCTTGCTTCATTTTTTGTTTCAGTTTGTGTTTCGGTTTCTGTCTTCTTAGGAGTTCTTTGTAGCTTTGTGATATCAAAATCCTTTAGTAATTTGACTCCTTTGTTTGCTAACATCAAAACGTATTTCTTAGTTACTCCTTTTTAAAGATCCTCTCCATGAATTTATGAAAATTTGGATCTTGTTGGGATTTTTCTATGGTTTCATCCGTTATTTCCACTACCTCATCTTGATGAATTCTGAAAAAAAAAAATTCTTCTCTTTCAAGCATGGTGTTTTGGTCTTCGATTTCTTTTTGTTCAAGTTTTTTCTTTTGCAATATCGTTAAAATGGGCATACAAGTGATGAAGATTTCCTAAACTTTGATCTAGTTTGAGAAGTGCCAAAAGGGGTAAGGTAAACCTGATTATGCAATGTTGGTTTTAGGATAAAGGATGGCGAATCTTGATAAAGGATGATGAGTCTTGATGGTGAAACTTAGCTGATAATTGAATTTAAGTTTTTTTTTTTTGATGAGATAGTTTTGAAAATTTGATCAAAGTTGAGGTAAAAGGATTTTCACTTGAGAATGCTAGTTTTGAAAATTTTAAGACTCTTGTATGACTGAGGAAATGTTCTAGACTGTAAAGGATCCAGAATTGTGAGGTTGAAATTCAGACAGACAGGGATTTAGCTCTCTGGTTTGAAAATTTTATGGATGTGCTAGAACAATGAACTTATGCGCTAAAAGATAGATGTGCTAAGGAATGCAATAGATGCGCTCAAAGATGGTAGGTATGTGCCAAGGCAGTAAATGAATGCACCAGAATAGGGGATGTATGTGCCAGGGAATTAGATAAATGCACTAAATTATGACAGATATGTGCCAAGACAACAAATGGATGTGCCATAATCTAGCAAGTATGTGTTGGGACAAACAATGGATGCGCTAAAGGAAGTAATGGATGCACTAGAATAGTAGATGTATGCACCAAAATATAGACGTAATGTGCTAGGGCAATCAATGGATGCACTAAAGTAAGCAATGGATGTGCTAGAATAGTAGATGTATGCGTTAAGAGGGAAGTGTTTTCTAGTTTTTTGACAGTTTGATGGATTTTTCTAGTTTTTCAAGCAGATAAACTAATTGTTTGGTTGGGTATTCTTCTAAATCAAATGGTTGAAGAATTTTGTGTGATGTTTGTTTGGATTTTGTTTCAAAAACACATAGGTAAGACATACATCAAATAAGCACAATCCTAGGTTGTGTAAGACAATATCTATTGGATTCCCATTTGGATTGCTCCAATTGTGCTTACTTATATTAGATGATTAAAGGCTTGACCACACTATCTCCCCTCCATGACACTCACTTCTCAGGTCAACCAAGCCTTAGTTATCATGCATCTCTCATGATGAAATTTTCATCTCTACTATAAGCCACAAGAATATGGGACAACTTCAGAACGATCATTCTTACACCAGTAAATAGAAAGGGAATTTTTGGCTTATTATAATAAAGGGTTTATAATAAAGGGTTTTAGTAAAGGAATTTCGTTCATGGGGGATCATCCATATGGCAAGAGACCATTGTTTCCCTTCTTGTCGGAACAATTCTCATGATACTTGAACTTTCCTCAAGTATCCACACTTATATAGTGGTTGGAAGTCGCTTGGCTTTAGCATGTTACTAGTTGGGTCATTCCCTAAGGTGATTACTTTTTCCCACCAGGCAGGCCCTCTAAGGATTAAAATGTAATAAAATGAATGGTTCTAGCTTTCTGAGATCACCCAGTTAAGGGGATAGCATACACGCATACCACTCCAAACATAGTAAACATGGTGTTCAATTAACCTTCTAATTAAGCTATGTTCCTAACTTAATCAAAAGAAAATGACAATAAATTCCACCTTGCAATCAATTGTTAGTAGTTTCAGATTTTTGAAGTCTTTTCTAGCATTTTTGGGGTTTCAGCAAAGTCTCTGACTGTGTGTAAAGCTCCTACAAAATAGAGAAACACAAATCAATTTCTAGAATTTGGATTTTTTTTAACAAAAACTAGATGTTCCATTACAATAATCGAATGCACTAAAACTTTGAATGAATGTGCTGAAAAACCTAATGCACTAAAAGATAGACTGAATACGCTAAAAGAAAAAGTAAAAGCACTAAAATGGGAAGATACATAATGAAAAATTAAACTCCCCGATGCACTAAACGAACAAACAGATGTGTTGAATGATTTCACAGATACGCCAAAACAATGACCATATGCGCTAGAAGAAAAAATGGATGCACCAAAAAATATACCAGATGCTCTAGAGAAAAAATTGGATGTGCTATTTTGAGACTTTCGATGGAACCTGCAAAGAAAAACTCAACAAAAAAGATTAAAAATGGGGCTAGGCCCCACGATGGGTGCCAATTTATGTGTGGTGTAAAATATGTGTATCAATAATATTAAACTAAACACACATCAATGAAATGTATTACATAAAAGGAATTGAAATAACAAACTAAAATGTTATCACTAGCCTTTCAAATCAACTCATTGTCCTCTATTCTCAGTGATCTCTCAATTCATGCTCTCAGATTTATGTAATGCACATGAATCTACAAGATGGCAACCTAAGAAATGAGATGCTATATGAAATGAAAAGCTAAATGCCTACATATACATGTTTTTGATATTTTTGATTGCAAATGCTAAATGATATGGTGTAATTCTGCTATATTCGTAGTGATGCTAAAATGATTATTGTGATGAAGATGTAAATCTAAGTGAAATTCTATATGAAAATGCAACAATTAAAATGCTAAGCCATGATAACACTAACATGAACTAAATGCTAAATGTTAAACTAAAATGCTCTCAATTACTAAGATGAATTTTGTAGCATAACTTTATGATCAAATCCTTGTTGAAAAGTTGTAGAATTTCCTTCTATTTATAGTTTTTTCCAAGCTTCGGATGAGGTGGTAGAGATGAATGGTCAAGATTGTGATCCTAGGATATCAACGGTGGAGCACAAAGAGGTTGGAGGAATTCATGGAGGATGCTCCACTTGGAAGAATAAATCCTCCAAGCGGCAAAGAGCATCAATTCAAAGAAGGAGACACATGTCTCCAAAGAGGTTAGGAGGTTGAGAGGTTGGAGTGGACATCCCAAATTTAAAAATTAGGAATAAATGAAACTGTGTGACATGTGATGAGGTGGAAGATGAGCTGGAAGGAGTTGGAGAAATATGAAGACATGTTCCAAATTTGAATTAAAAATTCAAATTTAAATGAAGGAAGGAAATTAACTAAATGACAAATTATTTTTATTTGTGCATTTAATTAATTTAAGAGGAAAAACAATTTTTGAATAGAAGAATTGAGGGATGAATCATATAAATAAATTTATCAATTTATTTATATAAGTAGAAGAATTAGGAATTATTAATTAAATGTCAAGTATTTAATTAATTGTGCTTCAAACCATTTTTATGTGTACACAACATCATCTCTCATTTTCTTCGCAAAATATTTTGTGACATGTAGAAAAATCTCAACAAGTAGGAAGTTATCATGCTGAAGTCAAGCCAAATCTAGATATTGGATCAAATGAGTCCACTAAAGAACACATGCACCTTGAAGATAGGGAGGAGGCTCAAGTTCAAACAATGCATGTTAGAGAGGGGTCAAGATCACTTCCTTCCATTGGTATGGATGAGCATATAAAACTAGTTGAACCTTCTCTCACTTTCTTTGCTTGCATGTAAATTCATGTATCCAATTTCCAAAACCTAGTGACTTTGAAAATTCATTTTTCAATTTCCTTAAATTGATTCCATTTCCAATTGTATTTGTTCCATGAAATTTTTCTTAAGTTCAAGAATCAAGATTGATGTTATTTGAAAGTTCTACTCCACTTATATAGCATCATGTCTCTCACTTTTTTTCTTGCATACATAAACTCTACTTATATAACATCATCTCTCACTTTCTTCACAAAAATATTTTGTGACATGTAGAAAGGGCTCAATAAGTGGGAAGTTCTCATATTGAAGTCGAGTCAAATCTACATATTGGATCAAACGAATCCATTGAAGAACACATGCACCTTGAAGGTAGGGAGGACACCCAAGTTCAAACAATGCATGTTGAAGAGGGGTTGGGATCACTTCCTTATACTAGTATGCATGAGCATATAAAACTAGCTGAAAAGGTGAGGAAATAGATTTCTTATAGAAATTTAGATCATTTACTTGAGATGGATGTGGAGAAACTCAAATATTATTCCAACCAACCTGTAAATAAGAGTAAGAGGTCAATGACTAAATCTATAAATGGAATAATCAATGAACATATCAGTCATCTTGAAACACTTGAAAAAACCCAATTGTTATCACGTTTACTTCTTTGTAATGAGCTGAAAAAGTCATTACAATTGTTGGGTGTGTATTCGGCATCAAATAAGAAGAAACATATGTAATTACAAATAGATATTGTTGAAAATTTTAAAAAGGTTTTAGATTCCATTGGGAAAGGATCTCAATCAGTGGATAAGGCCACTACAAGAAGGGTGATGTTGACATCTATTATAAATCAAGATATAGCAAGAAAAAGAAAAATATTTGCACTTTCAACTGAAATTGGTTATAGTAGAACCACACTAATAAAATATGAAAAAAAGAGAAAGGTTTTGGATGATAGTTTAGAAGACAACTGGGAAATTATGTGTAGAGCTCCCTATTCTGAAAGGATTGAAGATGTTAGGAATTTGATCTCAAGTTTTTGGCATGATCAGACTCATCCATTATCAAATACTATAGATGTTATGAGACATAGGATTGGGCCCAGTATTTATGAAAATCATATTAAACATTGGCTAAACATAACACAACTTGAGATGTATATGAAATTTTGTAATATATATACTCATATAAAGATTCGCCAAACAATGTTTGAAAAGTTAAAGCCATATTATGTGAAGATAAACAAGTTTTTTGAAACTTGTTGTTGTCGTTATCATATTGAATTTGATCTCTACTATCAGGTGTTTCAAAAGATGAGAGAAGAAATTTATGGTTTTCAAAATGCACCTCCTAAACAGGTAAGTTTGTTCATAAATGATATGTTATGTGATCATGAAAATGGACCTTAAAAAAGTACATAAAAGGAATTTGTGAAACATGTATAAATTTGGCTAAATTTCCTTCCAGAAATGAAGATACTGACCTAAAAAAGACATTAAATTGCAAGAGTTACAAGTATGTAAATTTTTAAACAAATTTTGGGAAAGAATCCACAAGGTTAAATCATGTAGAAGAGGAGATTCCTATTGGAAAATTTATGGAATATTTTCAAAAATTGATACAACCATACATACAACATTCCTTTTTTGCTAATTGGCAAGCACAACAATTTCAAACATTGAGAGATACTTTCCCACTTGGAACGATTATATCAGTAGTTGACTATACAAAATATTACTCTTTTGTACATCAAAAGGATATTCAATCAAAATATTACTTTTCAAAGCAGCTCACTATTGTGGTTCATGTGTGTTATCGACATGCACAATCAAAATTGGATTGTGTTGAGAGTAAAAATGAACAATGAGCCATTAAGAAATAATATCACTTTTATATTAGTGATGATAAAGAGCATGACACACCTTTTGTACAACACAACTTTACAAAAAAAATTGAGAATTTGAGAAGCAAGGGTGTAAAATTTGTAAATAATTTTGTATGGTTAGATGGATGTGCAGAACAATTCAAATCATCATGACCATTTTATGCACTATCTAGATATCATAAAATTTACAAAATACCACATGTTTGGAGTTTTTTTGAGAGTGTGCATGGAAAGGGTGAGCATGATGGAGTAGGAGCTTGCATCAAACATGCTTTAAGAAAGCATCAAATGAGTTATTCAGTAGATCATATAGACAAGACACATGATTTTGTTGAATGGTGTAAGAAACACTTTGCTTCAAATGAGGTCAACACATCTTCAAGAACAAATCTAATCATTCCACATAGAGTGTTTTGGGAGATATCAGGTATGTATAAATTACATTTTGAAAAATTTGAATTTATTTAAATTTAAATTTTTTATATATATCTATACATGTTTGTTCACATAATTTTGTTGTATATGTATCTAGGTGTGGACAAAATATCGATGCATGGATGCAAGAGGGTGGACAAAACAAGATCTTTGCATTGTGTTATGAGTTCAGGTACTCACCCTGGATGGAAATATACACAAGGGATTACTCTTATTTTTGCACTGAGTGCATTACGGGAAACTTTGATCATGCATGCAACAACCAAGAACTTAGATATGTTGGTAAATGGGATATGGTGCCACTAGTTGTTTCTGAAACATATGATGAAAATGAGGAAGAAATATTTGAAGAAATTCCTTTGATTTCAATTGATTATGACCATATTTTAGGATTGGTTATAAAAGGTACATGTGTAAGTTTTCAATAATTTAAATATTATATATATAGTTAATCATCTTTAAATTCTAGAGACATTTCTAATTTTTTGTGTAAATTTGGTGTACAAGAGATGTTTTTGCAGTCATAGCAGAGTTTGGAAACATAGAAGGTGTTAGCTATTATTTATTGTGTTGCACAGAAGAGAGGAATAAGCTAACACACATTGAAATAAATGATGGAATGTTATTTCCCACATGTGAGTTTGAATTTAATATTATATATATACATTGTGTTCACATGTGCACATTAGTACATTAAAAACATTAAATATATATTGTACAAAATTTGAGCACAAAAATGTTGTACACCTTCACATGTCTTACCTCAAGTTCATGTTTACCATGTGTAGGTTCTATTGTAGTGCAAGGGATATATCTAAAACAAGTCAAATTTGGTCAACATGGGATTCATTTTGTTGACTATCAACCTGATAACAAGCACTAACTCATTTGACTACAAAATCTGACGAATTTTTTTGATGAAAGATGTATAATTAGATGTATTGTCGGTACTTGTGATATTTAATGTGTAATTTTCAATTTTTTAAATTTTATCCCTGACGTTCGTCAAAATTTTGACAAACTGAGTTTTCTTCGAAATTTCGATGGAAATAAATAAAAGTGAGTTCGATGAAAATAAATAAAGTGAGTTCGACTATTTATTGCGACAATGTTTTTCTATTATCGCCAGGTTGAGGGTAGTCATTGTCTTTTTCCAGAATTTATTTGTGAAGTCAAATTTGTACTTCCAAGTTTGAAATCATATTTTAAAGCAACATCTCATCATATTTCATTTTTAGACTTGTGCATTTTCAGAATTTCATTTCTAGATTTTGTTGTGCAAGTTCAATATTATGATTTTAGGAGTCTAACAGTTGGAACTCATAGTAAAATCAGAATTTAAGAAGTTCTGGAATTAGTATTTTAATGTGTTTTTTGGGGTCATTAACTTTAGACTATCTTCTCTGTTGTAGTGGTGGTTGCATGCCAAATTTTTTTGGTGTAAAATATTAGAATTATTAGATTTTGTTACCTGTCTATGATTAAAAATTATTGGAGTGTGAGTTTGATATTTTTTGAAGATCTAAATATTCAAGCTTGGTAAAGAAAAATCATGTCAAATAATATTAGTCTAGAACAAAATGAAGAGACACTTGATAGACTATGGGCTAGATTGAAAAGAAAGGATGATGGGAAATGTTATTGTCCTTGCAATAATTGCAAGGAATTAAAGATGAGAAGACTTTTAATCACAACCGCTGAGAAACATTATAGGCAATATGGTCACATTGAAGGGGGGTATGATTATCGGCCATTGGTAAGTTGTTCATTATATGTGTTTATATTGATTGAATTTGTAAATGTTTATATCATTTTAATATATTATATATATAAAAAAAATCACTTGATCATGATCATGGTTTATTTGTGTCTATCATTATTATAAAGGTGGGGTGCCCTAGGGCACATGATATGGATTATCATGACTCGAAGAATGTGGTTCTGCAAGCGGAGGAACATGGAGTTGTAAATATCGAAGATGAAGTTAATGATCTTATGGAAGAAGATGATCATGCATTAGAAAACACATTTGAAGATGATGGTATAAATACATAGATCCATGGCACATTTAGTGGTACAACTGATCATGATGATCGTGATGGCTTTGATGATGTTCATGATTTACCTGTACTTGAGAAGGCATACGAGCCCCTTTATGAAGGCTCCCAAAAAACTCTTCTCTCTATTGTATTATTGCTAGTGAACTTGAAGGTTATGAATGGTTTATCCAACATAGCAATCTCATGGATGTTAAGGTATGTCATATATGTCATCTTTTTTCATCTATTTTAATTGTTGTTAGTTCATCACTAGTAAATAAAGGATGAAATATGTACCATTAATATTCTTTATATTGACAAATTATTTTTTGTTGTAGATTGATTGGTGAATTTTTGTTACCACCATCAAATATTTTACCGCGCTCATACCAAGATTTATCTTGCATTATGAAAGATATTGGAATGGAGTATCAAGCAATAGATGCAAGTCCCAATGATCATATTATATATCATAAACAACATGAATTTGCAACAGAATGCTCAAAATGTCATATTAGTAGATATCAAACAAATCAACTAACAAAAAAGGTGCCTCACAAGATTCTTTGTTATATTCCCATTATTCCATGTATGCCATGATTATTTAGCTGTGAAATATTAGCACAACTTATGGATTACCATGCATGGAATAGAAGTGGAGATGAAATTCTTTGAATGCCTGCTGATGGTTCTGCATTTAGGGAAATGGAGGAAAAATGGCCACACTTTAAAGAAGAACCTCGTAATCTCAGGCTTTCATTGGCAGTAGACGGTGTCAATCCATTTGGAGAGTTGAGATCTATTTACTCGGTGTGGCCTATTTTTGTTATTAAAAATAACATTCCTCCATGGATGTCAATAAAGAGGGAGCACATAATTTTGGCAATGATTGTTCTATGTATTTGTTTACATCAATTTTATTTAACGTCGTAGCATCTCATTTGTCTTATTTGTTGCATAATGACATATTATTTTCATTTAATAGTCATGTACATTAATTTATATATATTGCAATAAAATGGTTATATAATTATGTAATGTTTATGTTCATTCAACTAGGTAAGTACCAAATTAAAGATATGAATGTATATATTGAGCCTCTTATCGACGAGTTACTAAAGTTATGGAATGGTGCCACTATGTATGAGGTATCTAGACCAATAGGACAAAGACAATTTCAATTCCATGCAATGCTTGTATAGATAATTCATGATGCCCCAGGACTAACACATTTTTGTGGTATGTTATAACGTTTGACTACATGACTTCAACGATATTTAATTTTATGAAGTAGATATCATGCATTTTTTAAAAATAATCTATTCATTATGCATAATTATAAAAATTGGCATATTTAATCCAATTATATATGATCTTGCAGGTCTTCAAACAAAGGGAAAATTTGCATGTCCAATTTGTGGTCCAAAGATGAAATCTCGTCGTTCAACAATTTAGGAAAGTAGGTGTTTGATGAGTATAGGCACTTCCTCCATAGAAATCATAAGTCTCGAACTAAAAAACATCTTTTCAATGGGAAAGAAGAGACTACATCAAAACCACGAAGAATGACACCTCGCCTATAGAATTTGGAATATAATAGAATTAATCATCAAGGTTATACATCGGATCAAATTTTTTATCTATCATAAATGATATGTTTCGAATTTATATTTTAATATTGTGTTGTGTTTACTCATGTTGTAATTGACAATGATTTTCGTTGTTAATTGTTTAACTTATATGCTTCATGAAGGTCATCAAGGCATAATGGTCAGCTTCCACAGGCACTGAAAATTTATCCCAAACAATTTAGTAGGTTTCCCTACTATGAGAAACTACAAATTGTGCATTTGTTTGATACAATGCATATCGGAAAGAATATAACAGAAATGTTATGGAAAATATTGGATGGAAGGCATGACAAAGAAAAATTTGTCAAAATTTGTAGTGACATTCAGGAAGCCAATCATGCAATGAAAAATGGAATTCAATTAAATAGCGATGAAGATGAAATTAATATAAGTGCCCTTCCTTGGTTATTAATGGATCAACAAAGCAATGCTATAAAAGAAAACATACAAAAAATTTGATTTCCCATAGGATTTGTTGCGAACATAAACAATATCATAACAAAGAAAGGTGAATTTGGGTCAAGGATGAAAACACATGATTGGCATACCTTCATTAAGGTAATTATTCTGGTATATTATACATATATTTGTATATTGCATGTACTTTTCAGTATATTATGTTTACTACTTTTGGAAAAATAATGTAAAGATCATTTTATAATTGTTGCAGTACATTCTACCTCTATCTCTCCTAGACAACTTTGACAACAATGCCAAGCAAGTTATATATGATCTTGGAGAATACATGAGGTAAGTAGCGATATTTGTTTAATTCATTGTATAGATCTTTATAATTTCCATTTTTTTTACTTGTTATGTAATATATTGTATATTTTTGTTAAATCTCATTAATATATTTGTGCCTTGAATCACTTGTAGATGGTTGTCATCTAAAGAAATCCATAAAGAAGATATAAATTATTGAAAGAGAAAAATTCCTCATCTTGAAATGCCAGTGTCTACCTTCGACATTTTTCAATTCACAAGAACACTACCTCATACACCAAGTTGAAGAGATTGAATTGTGTGGACCTGTATACACAAGGTCAATGTGGATGGTTCAGAGGCACTTGAAATTTTTGAAGGCTTTGGTTAGAAAAAGAGGACATCCTGAGGGTTCTATGGTGGAGGGATATATGGTATACCAAACCATGGTGTACATTACTGAATATCTTCCTAATTTTTTAGCAAAGATCCATGTAGATCACATTTGGGATCCCAACTCCATTAACAAATTCAAAAGGGAGCACCTGATGGGGAAAGATAGATTGAAGAAAGTGAGAAGTAATTATAAGATGGTCATGGAGATTAATTAGAATACATTTTACATTTGGGTTTTATGTATATTGTACTTATTTAAGTATTAATCTTCAATATACATCAATTATAAATTAAGGCCGTATACCATGGTAATTAACTACTTATACATCATTTGTGAATTAAAATTTTTTTGATATAGTTGGTCTAGAGTGGGATGCACTATATTTGTACATCACAAACAATCTTCATTGGATGACGGTATGGATTGAACGATGTCAACAATTTGGTCGCGCATTAACATCAGAAGGTGTGGCTTCATTGGTTAAAGAAGCTCATCGTAATGGAAATTCCAATGTTACACCAAGGGAAATTGATTTAGCATATTGTTTAAGAGATAAACAGGTACATATAAATATATTAATCACCCATATTATTTAATTATTTTCAATTATATTGATGTATATATATGTTGAGATTTTTTTCTTTGCATACATTCGGCCAAGAATAAATATGTTTATCAACTGACAATGTTGCAATAATTTTTACATGTTTGACATATTGTAGGTGAAACGCCACAAGGCTATGTGGTGCAATGGTCATAAATTTTGAATCAAAAATCTGGATGACACGAAGAAAACTTGTGATTCTGGGATAACTGCAGTCTTTCAGGTGACTAATGTTTCATGTAGAAGCAACATACATCCAAAGGTCTCACAAAATCAATACTTTGGGATTTTGGATGACATACTTGAGTGTGAATTTAAGTCCTTCAAATTAGTTATGTTTTTCGTCCTATGGTATAGGCTACGATTAAATGAAAATGATCTCGAGAGAACTGTTATTGAACATGATAATGAATTTACCATGGTTAATACAAGGTCGATCAAGCGAGCTGGAAATGAGTCCTATGTTCTTCCAAGCCAATGTGAGCAGGTATTTTACTCAAAGGTTCTAGGTAAACCGGGTTGGTCATTTGTTGTTAGACATGATCCAAGAGGAACGTCGGTAAAGTATAATGTGGTGGAAGACAAAGATACCAAAGAACTAGAAGATGATGTAGATGATGATTAGGATCAACAGTTAGTTGATGATGTGCCTGGCGAAGATGTCGAAGAGGAGGAACTAGATCATGATGATGTAGGAGTTAATGTTTATGAAGATATCCATGTGGATGATGACATTATCAAAACTGATATCAATGACGACGATGATGATATGACCAATCCTTACAATGTTGAATTTGGATCGGATGATACAAACAAAGAGTTGCATGAAGAATAAGATCAATGACATTGAAATTTATGAGTTATGTGATTGTTTTATCTATTTGATATTAATTTCTTGATATAATTATATTTGACTTATGTGGCTACATAATTAATTCATGATGTTTTTAATTTTTATGCCATTACATAATTAATTCATGATGTAATTTTCAATGTTTAATTTTAATTCATGATGTTACAACTATTGTAGCTCTCCTACAAATTTCCATATGATCATAATGAATAGTGTTTTGGGAAATTTCATGAAAGATAACACATTGATCGTAGTAGTGAAATAATTGCAAAGTCGTTTAGATTTTTTAGACCAATCACCCTTCACAATTTCATTTTTAGGATCATCTCCAATTTGATTACTAGGACACATAAGGTAGGATTTGATTAGCTTATCTTGGAGGAACATTGTGGCTTTGTGTAATGTGAGCAAATTTTGGATGGGGTAGTGGTGCAGGAGCTCCTACACCTCATTTTCTATGCTTAATAATGTGATGATAAATAGGGAGGTCAATAGGTTGGTTTAGGAATTTAAATAATTTGTTATTGTGAATAAGGTCACTCAAGACCATTAGTCATGTTCTAGGTGAAGTTTTGAGTTATGAGTTTGAGTCTTGCACTATAGAGTTTTGTAGCCTTTTTAAGGAAAATTGGAGAATTTACATGTAAAAGGGTGCAAGGTTAGTGTCATGTCAATAATAAGGATATTATCAAGCCACTATCATGGTATTAGAGGTTTCCTATGAGTTTCAATACATTTGAAAGGTCAAAAAATTAAAACATTTCAATAGTGATGTTTACAACCTTGAAATTATTGTGTTTTATGTTTCATGTGATCATAAAAGATTAAAATGTCAGTTGTAGAGGTGGTTGTTTAGTGTTTGAGGTTTAAATAACTTTAAAATGCATAAAGTGATCATTCTAAAGGTTTTTGATGGTTGAGGATTTAAAATACAAGCTCTTGACATTCCAAAATTTGTGTTTTTCTTCAAAAATTTTGTATTTTTCCTATTTTGCAGCACTATACGGTCACATACAGCCATATTTTGATGTGAAATATATTCCATGTCATGAATATATGTGTTATATTTTATTTGAATCTGATTTGAGTTAGAGATCTTTATTTCTTTGCATACCGCCCGGTTACCCTATTTTTGAGGGTTTTGTAGTCCAAACATGTTATAAAGGGGCTCTTACACTTTTTGTGATTACTGTAGCTTGTGTAAGATGCCCCATGGATACTATTTTAATTTTAGGATGCATTAATAGGGCGTAGGATGAGAAATAAAGAAGTTATATTTGTTGTCCTAAAGAGTTTTGTGAAGAAAAGCATGTGAAATGAGAGATTCAAGCATAGGTTTCAACAAAATATGTATGGGAGATCTGATTTTATGAATTTTTATGCATGTGCAGAACTAATGGGTTGTGTCTCAGATGGTTTTGAGGTCTGGGAGGTTGTGGAAGTAGGATATTTAATAAACCCTCATGATTTTGGCCTAAAACAAGGGTTTTTGGGTTTGGCAAGAATTTGGCCATACAAGTGGAATCTTTTTGTGGATTTGGATGTTTGAAGGTTGTTAGCTCTCAAAAATGCAGGTAAGAATACCTCAAGAGGTTTCCAATCTCATGATATTTTTTAGGGTAACAAATAAGGCCTAATGATTTAAACCTTCTCTTCAGGTGCTACCAAACCTAGGTGGGTCTACCTTTGCGAACTAAGTAGACTTAAGTGATGTGATTTTGTTTACAACAATCTATTCACAATGGAAATATTATAGTGAAAAGATATAATCATAATAAAGTGTATGTGTAATATTAGAATATGTTCAATTAATAGATGTAAAAAATAAAATGGATAAACTAAAAGATGAAATGTGTGAGACCAGCGCCTTGTTGGGTGTATGGAGTCTAATGAAGATCTAGAAAAGTGTAATCTATGATGAAAATAATTCAAACTGTTTGGCACACAGATGTAATTTATAACTTGTATAAACATGCAAGTAAATGACTGCCAAACTCTACATGAGATAGAATGACAATCAAAGTTATGTGATTCTTCTTATTGATCCAATTAATACTCTTCAATTATTGTGATTGACTAGAAGGGTTTAATCTTTACTTGAAAGAACCAAATAATCACATCACAAAAATATAGAAAATATGTATCGGTAAATTAAATATATGCTTGATATATCAATTTAAACAACAAAAAATAATCAAAATGGAGACAACCAAATAACTATATAATTCCACAAACAGTTGATACCAAGATTAAGCCACAAGTTTAGACATCTTCATTAACTTCATCAAAATTTATACATGCATCTGAGTCTTTTAAAGGAAAGTTTCATAGCAAACTATCTAATATATCTTTCTCCTATTCACCTATATTTTTTTACACTAAGAAACATATATAAATATATTAAAATTGTGAAAGGGTGCATCCTTTCAAAAATGTCTTTTGCTTAACAACAATAAGAATCTAGAAATTATGCTCTATTAAGCCATAAATGGATGTTTGACAGATAATCTCAGTAAGCTTACCACTCGTGTGTATCAACATCCTCCAACACATTCCTTATGGCTATCTCCATTTTGAGCATCTTCTCATTTTATTCACATGCACCGTCCATTGTTAAATCATTTCATGTGGTTGTCTCCAGAATTGTTTGCATCATCATCTCACATTCCTTGATCCATCTGTCTTTTCCCTTTAGTTCCCCTCCATCTTCTAACAACATTGGTACTCCGTTTTTTGTGGCATTGATCATCCTCTGCTCATCACCTTACAATTCTTCATGGAAGTCTTTATTTTTTTCATAAAATGGTTTGTAGTATCAATAGTTATGTTATCAGGAGCATCCCTTTGGTTTATTTCTTGGAACTTCTCTCGAATCTTGCCATCTATCCTCTTATGTTCTTGTAGTGCAGTAATATTGTGTGAATGTGTTCCCTAGAGCTTACTCAACAAAGTCATTAAATTGGTTTGCCTCTTCCTTATTATTGCAGTGAGTGCATCACATTTACCTTGTGAGTATACATTTTATTCTTCCCACTGGTCTCTTGTCTGGGAGCTTTCACCATGAGTCAATTTCTTTGTGGATCCCAACGTGATTCTCATCATGTCCTTCAAGTGATCATTTTCTCTAAGTAGTCTCTCGTTATTAATCTTATACATTTCATTTCCTTGATTAGCTTTTGGATTTGGGATTTATTTAATTTGGCCACATTAATGCCAATTTATGTTGTAGCTATTGGATCAACCTCACCAAATTTTAACTTCATTACATGTCCAAAATCCTTTTCAGTATCGATTACAATAGATTTCTTATGTGAAGGATACAGGGCCCATATCATAAGTGATCCCTCATCTGGGTTATACTTAGATCCCACATAAATCTCTGTTACCCCCTCAGGAGTGAGTTTATGTGTGGCATTACTATTCTTCAGAAAACTATCAAAAACCAAAGTAGAGTTCAAATCCAACCCAGGAAAGATCATATCACCTGCATCTTCTAATAATTTCCTTCCTTTCTCAGGGGTCATGCTCTTCATTTCTTCTTCCACACTTGATTTTAAGTTATTCAGCAGTTGTTCCTCATTACTTGGTGTAATATTCTCCATTGATTCCCTTATTTATTTCCCTTTAAATTTGTAGAAAAAGGTTTTAAATTATGAGGTTCTAATAAATTCATAATTAGCCACAAATGATTTATATGATATATGCCTTGTGTCAGTAACTGCACTCTCTTCAACATCTGGTTTCCTAGGAACATACTTGTAGTCTTGAGCTCTCAATCTAGAAATTTTATCAATTGTACTACTAGGCCTACCATCACTAAATGCCTCTTCATCAGAAGATAATAGTTTTGTATCTTGCAATCCCTTGTTATACTCATCAACAACTTTTTATGCTTCTTCTTCTTCCAAATTCCTAATCAAGTCATCATATAGATAGGGTATGTGATTGTATCCTCCCAAGTTCATTTTATTTTTGGGAAAATCAATATACCCTTCTAGATCAAATCCTTTTCATGGTAAACCCTTCTTCATGTTGTATTGCAGAAATTTGTTGAGAACCATATCATATCCATCCCTTGCTAGTACAATGAAATCACCAAAGCATAATGTACTAGGCGTAAATGCCTTCTTTTCAAAAGAACTCAGATTCATAACATCTGAAAAGTCTAATTGCCTAACAATCTCCAAATATGCAATCCTATTAGGCACCATCTTGGGCAGAATGAAGGGTGCATCTTCAATTTCATATACTCTTATCATGGTCAAATCTTCTAGATAGTACCAGTCTCCCCAATTGTGGTTGATAGGTCCATTGAAATCCTTAGGCCTTAAAAACCTTTTTATTTCATCAGACAATGAGTATTCACAACAATGATTGTAAATTATGTACAGTGGTTTCACAAAAAACTCTTCAAAATGTAGATAACAATAATTAGGAAATATGCAATCCTATGTGGCAGTCCAGAGTTGTATTGGTAATAACCTTCCTTCCTTATCAAATTGTAAAACCCTGAGTTTTTCAAGGCACATCTGCAATTCTTGTTCATAATAAAGTATCATATGCATTAGGATTGAATAAGCATCCAAGTGCAAGATAGGAGCTCCACTTTTTATTACCATCAGTCCTGAATCAAGTACTTTAAAGATGTGTGAATCATAATAAAAAAACCTTGAATTGTGACATTGGATGTCCACTGCAATTACCATGGGTACAATTGACATGTGCTTAGGGGCCTCCATTCCCAACACTTAACACACTAAAAAATATGTGTACCTCATGTAGGGTTCAAACAAATCAACATGGAATGGGGGACCATCACTGTCATTCATTGGAACTGAAACACCATATTTCTTAGACTTGTGTAGTGGCAACCTCCAACTCTTGTACAAGTTATCCATCCTCTAGAATTCCTTTTCCAGTTGTTCAGGTACAATTTTCTTACCACACACTCCCTCTAGGTTAAAAACCTCACAGATGGTAGCTTCAGATACATGTATAAATGGTTTTCCTTATGGATCAAAAATAGCTTTACATTTTGGATCATAATAGGTAGCTAGCATCTTCACCAATTCTACATTTACAAATACATTGGGGCATACTAGTTTCCCTAGGTTTAACTTCCAAGGATTGCACACTGGTTCATATCGGTTCCTTCATTGGTAATGAAAAATAAACAACTCATATCCCCTAATTGGGGTCCATATGTCTCGTATATGCTTGAATTTATCCTCTAACTTTTCCACTTCTGCCCTAAGTTGCGTAGATCATCTGGCCTTAGGTCCTGAGCTGGGCAATTGATCAATTAAGTCCTAGTTTAACTTCATCTCAGCTACCCCCAATTCCTTCTCTACTTCAATTTTTATCTTTTTTCCTCTAGGGTTATTACTCTCACTGTGTTTCCTACCTTTTTCTTTTCCTGAGCTAGTGCTTTCCATTTTATGAATCATAAAACCAAAAATTAATTGTAGGGAACTTACAAGTTTGTTTAGAATTCTTTGACTGCAAGATCCTTTGGCCCTTCATTCGTTCCTCTTCTGCTGACTTTGTAAAATTCGCCTTCAATTACTTTTATCAATTCAGGAAATCATCAACACATTTGGTAGTATTACTACCATTAATATCCTAGCTTTGAACACAAGCGTAGATGATCTTCAAATTTACCCACTATCACATCAAATGTTCTATGGGCAAGACAATTGAAACTTTGGGTGATCCTTTTATTCAGGCTTGACTAACATTCATTAAACATTATTTTTTTCGGGGAGACATTATGCCGATATCACATAATCTATCCATCTGATTCATATAAATGTTTCCAAGAGTCACCTCAATGACTATCTTGATCTATTTGTATCTTCATCGACAAGACATGGTGTATCACTAAGACATTCAATAATTTTGCCAATGTTATAAGTCTCCCTGATGATTGTTCCTTTGATCTTAAGTATGTCACCAATACTCGTGCCAAAGTAATATTATTAGCATGACATAGTGGGTCGAGGGGACACTTTGAACTCATTTCGATAGCGTTTGTCTTGGAGATAGTATGTTTCTTTGTTTTGTCGGCAAGATAAGATGAGTGTTTCATAGATGATATTTCATCGGCGAGACAAATGCACTCGGGTTGACTCAGGGATCTTACTCTGATGACGTTGGTCTAGCTGATACAACTCCTTGTGCTTTGATTGGTGAGACAATACAAGTTTCTTTTTGATGGAACTTCATCGGTGAGACCTATATGCTCGGTATGACCTTTTCATTTCATCCCGATGGAACTTGTCTTGCCGATGATATGGGTTATTTGAATACTAGATTTTGGAGGTTTTTCATGATATAAAATGGTCAAGAATGATGTGATCATATGTGACTATGATGGATTATACTCAAGATAATGTTTTCTTTAGGGAATCAATGAGTACAAAATCACTGTAAAGGCTAGTTGCTTTGTAAAATAGGCCTAATCAGCACAACCTAGAAAGGGTGATTTTGGTGATTTGGTCCAAAGGAATTGCACTTGTACTTGAAGTATGTTTAGTAACTCCAAAATGGTTGTCTAAAACCATCAAGGGTTTCTTTGGTGTTTTGGGAAAGTTTTGAGTTATTTGGCAAAAACCAAGTTTGCACCGTTACAAGGATTCAAGGAGTCAAACTGTGAAATTTGACTTTTGTTGTTTGTCAGGCTTTGAGAGTTGGTTGGATTGTTTAAATTGGTCATTCTAAATTTTTTGGAAGCCTCTTAAAGGTAGGTTTATATTTTGGTTGAGTTGAGCCTCCTAGGTCTACATCAGGTAGTTTTTATTGCTAAGGTGGATCACTCCTTTCTGTGAAGGCCATACACTTATGATTGGGTCAAGTGTTATTTTCTTTAGAAAATTCCTATTTCCTTTTTGATAGGTTATATTTTAATTAGATGGGTTATGAAGCACTTATTTCAAGTAATTTATGTCTATTTTAATTTATAATTTATTAAATTCGAACACATCCAAAATTATGTCCCTTACTTTAATTGATTATTATGTTATTTAATTATTAACTCAAATGACACCTCCAATTTAACTATTTCTAATTGAATTTATCTAAAGTGTTGAACATTTTTAGATCAAATTTAGTAATTAACTCAAACAAATTTTCCAATTTAACTATATGTATATATAACTTTAAGTTATTTTTATTTTAACTAAAAGTAATGAAGTTACAACATACAAATTAAATGATATTTATGATTGCAAAATTTATGATTAAATATATCTCTTAGAATCCTTTTTGTCCCAATTTGAAAATAATTCTATATTATATAATACATTTTTTAAAAATTTAAGATGAAAATAGCAAGGAAAAATCAAACAAATATCTTTATGAAAGAAGTATATTGGCGTGAAATTAAATATGAATTGTATTCCAATGTAAAAACTACAAAGAATGGAAACAATTCTTTCAACACATAAACTATTATGTAGTATTCAATTAAAATGATCTAAATAGTCTAATAATTTTACCATTAGCATATAGCAATTTCTATAGAGTTGTAAATCTCTTCCATTTCAAAAACACAAAACAATATTAGGTAGATAATCAAACATCTTTCATTTCTAGAGTGATTATTTATCCTAGAGGAACTAAGTATATAGTATACAATGAAAACCAACAAACCCACAACTACCTCTATTTTGAAGGAGTTTAATTTTATCCCCTTCCTGATCTCCCTAATATTGTCTAATTATTTTAAAGAGATCAAAGGTCATAACCCAACTTTATTCATCCCACTAAATAGCTTTGTTCATGAAACTTGACAAAAGAAACAAAACAATTGCTACATTTGGAATTTCATGTGGAATGAAGAGTGGTGAAAATAATCTACTTATAGTTTAATAAAACACTATATTTATAAGAAGGCTTGACACTAGAAAGATAAATTTTACTTATAGTTTAATAAAACACTATTATAGTTTTACCAACATATACTATTGTATGCTTGCATGGCTTCTTAGTTAATATATGGGGAGAGAAAGAGAGAGAGATAGAGATATATGGGAAGATAAAGAGAGATGGAGATATATGGGAAGAGAAAGGAAGAGAGGTGGAGATAGAGAGTCGATGGATACGGGGGATAGGGAGGGAGAGATGGTGAGAGATAGAGAGGGGGAGATAGAGAGGGGGGGGAGAGAAAAGGATATATATAGGTATAGGAGGAGAGATAGAGAAGAGGGGGAGAGAAGGAGAGATAGGTTGAAGAGGAAGAGAGAGAAGCTCAAGGGAGAGATAGGTTGAAGAGGAAGAGAGAGAAGAGAGGAAGATAGATAGGTAGAAAAGGGAGAGAAAGAAGAGGGGGAGAGGGAGAGCGATACGTAGAAAGGGAGAGAGAGAGAAGAAGATAGGGGAGAGAGGGAGAGATAGCTCAATATATATAGAGGGAGAGGGCAATACATAGAAAGGGGATGATATAGAGAGATAGAGGGGGGTGGTGAAAGTGATAGAGATATTGTGATAGAGGTAGAGAAATATATGGATAGAAAGAGATAGAGAGAGGAGTGAAAGGGAGATAAAAAGAGAAATAGAGATAGAGATATAGAGTAGGAGAGATAGAGGGAGAGATGCAGTGAATGAGAGAGAAAGTGGGGAGAGGGATAGATAGCTCAATAGATAGAGGGGGAAGAGGGAGTGACATAGTGGGAGATATAGAGAGATATATCAATCACCCTCCCTATATCTCTATCTATTCATCCTTATCTCTTTATCTCTCTACCTCTCTCTATCTCTTTGTCTCCCTTTCTATTTGTATGTTTCTCATTATCTCCCTCTCTCTCTATATTTTCTTCCCTATATTTATATTTGTCTCCTTAAGTGTGCAATGGGTACATTGAAGAGGTCTTAAAGGAGAATTATTATATCTTTAATCAAATGGAATGATACCTTGAGCATAATTCCCCAAGGACACATGCCATCTTTGGATTTTTGACATGAAACAACCAATCAAAATTTAGTTTCTCTTTTTCCTCTCTCTCGTTTCCTTTGTATCTCTTATATTTCTCTCATGCTCTCTCTCTCTCTCCCTATATATCTAAGTTCATCTATTTCTCTCATTCTCTATCTTTTTAGTTTCTATCTCTCTTTGTATTAGCTAATAGGCTACATATATTGTGAGATTTGAGCTTGAAACAAATCTCATGCTTGGAAACCCCTATTGTGTCATTGGAAAATAATTTTCAATTGGCATTTAATGGTAAACCATCTGTAGTGTAATGGTAAAATCCTCTAAAATATCAGGTAAAGCCTATATATACTATTATATAATAATAAATATAATTATATTATATATAATTTAATCTAATATTACTATTATATTAAATATATATTATATTAATTATATTTTGTATTATATAAAAATATACTCTTTTTTTTTTTTACTGCAAGAATCAATCGAGTATTCATCCCCCTATAAACTGTAGTGCGCCTGGTAAACTTTTTTCACATGACCAATGGCGCTAGCACGACACACCCTCTGGTACCATGGGTTTGGG
This sequence comes from Sequoiadendron giganteum, assembly GCA_007115665.2. NCBI lineage: Eukaryota > Viridiplantae > Streptophyta > Pinopsida > Cupressales > Cupressaceae > Sequoiadendron > Sequoiadendron giganteum. The sequence goes on along the minus strand of CM021102.1, from coordinate 405,257,549 downwards.
GGAAGACTAGACCTCATGACCTCTTGCCTGCAATAGGATGTTTTAGCCAATAGAGCTAGGTCCCCCGCCCCATATAAAAATATACTTATTATTAATTATTAATTATAATAATTTTATATGTATTTAATAAATTTTTTAAAGAATATAATATATAATTATAATAAGTAAATAATTAAATTATTTATTATGTAAAATATAGCTAATATATACTTAACTATATTGTAGAATATTAAAACCTAGGTAAATGGTGCCATAATTTTCAATTTAATTAACATACTCTAAAACCTAACAAAACCAAGTTATAGCTTGTGAAATTGGAGAAGTGAAAGGTCAATACTAGCGCTGAGGAAGAGTTTGGAGTTAAAACAAGGTCAATACCAAAACCGATGAAGAGTTTGGAGGAGTGAAAACAAGGTCAATACTAATGCCGAGGAAGAGTATGGAGGAGTGAAAACAAGGTCAATACCAATGCTAAGGGCGAGGTTGAGGGCACTCAGGGAAAACCGATGACCAAGGGACAATGAGTATTGTCAGTTTGGCACCCCCATTCTCTTTAACCTGCAATTTTCATGCCTAGTTTCCAAAGATCTTCTCATACATTGGCATCCCTATTCTCGTAAAATGGTATAAGACATAAAAAATAAAATAGCTTAGTCTTTCACATTTTTATCGACCAACCTCAGGTCTTGGAAAAATTCTCATAATCTACCCATATCTTGGTTGTCGATGGGAACATGTTATTCTTTTTTGTACAATCTACCTCAAATCTTATGTCCACAAAGTTGCTAAAAACATAAAACAATAAGAATAAATTTGAAGGTACAAGTAAAAAGGGGTTATTTCATTTTGGCCTCCTCCACCTCTTATATTTCAACATAGCATGGAATTACGCTTACATAACATAAACTCAAAAAAATGGAAGTTTATAGGGGCAAAGGAGCCCAAGTATATGCTAGGCTAAGCTAGATCTAATGAATGGAAATAGAGGCATACAATTTTTCTTTAATACCTCCACCACAAACATATGCAAGGAAAGGTCTCCTTCCTTCTTGGTAGTGACAACCTCCTCCACACACAACCCTTAAAAATTATGAATAGAGGAATATAATCTTTGAAGAACTCAAAGTTGATTCTCTCCTACCTGATACAATTAGTCATTTTATCCTTACAAACATTTATAGTGATTACTAGAGGCATATAGACCAATTATTCATAATAGAAGAATTTGATCATACTTTTCCAATGATGGCATTATGAGAAAACCTTAGGTTAAATGAATAATTCCTAGCTAAGTTATTTAAATCATGTCCAACCGTATAAGAGAAGACCGCTACTATGTGTACTTGGATACCATGGAGAAAGGCTCTTTGGGCTCTTTCATCAATCAAGGTATTGTTAAATTTTAACACCTAAAAGTGAGAATGAAGAATCTTTCCTAGGATGGTGGCCAATTATGCTTCTCAACACCTAGATTACAAAATCTTTGTCTGTAATGCCCCACCTTGCAACCTTAAAGGAAGTTGTAATTAACAACTTAAGCGAACCAAATTTTTTTTTTATAAAGTTTAGTTAACATACACATTCACTTACTAATTAACAACAACCTCTAAGGCTACAAGGTTAGGATTACTTAAACCCACACATATTACAAATAACCATAGCATAATAACTTTATGAACTAAACATCATACATCATAAGAATACCACATAACATAATAAGATAAACATCCAAGATACAATCTCATAAACATTAACTTAATCCAATAGTTACATCACTCATTCCCAGAATGAGGCAATAATACATAAGTATTACAATTATAGAATTCCACCTCATAACATAAGAGGGATAAAATAACATATACAACCTAAATTACAATGCAAGAAAAGACAATAAGAATCGTGAGCTGTCCATCTAGATGTCTCGCCACCAAGTACTGCAGATAGATGGGGACTCAATGGTTTTGGTACATGTTCCACCCAACCAAGTGGTACCCGAAGGCCCACCCCCCATGCTAGGAGATAGTAACAAGGTAACATGGACAAAGATCTACAACCACTAACCAAAGACAGACTCATACTGACTCATACTGATATAGTCAAGCAAATGAACTAACAAGTACAACTCAATCACCATGCAAGTACAAATCAAGTACAACTCCAACATCACTGACATAGGTCACATTGCTTCCAGATAAAAGCAAAACAAGTATGTTATGAGAACCATACACAAAATAATCGAATACCAACAAGGGTCACATCAGGTATGTTAAGGAAACCATACCCATGATAAACAGGTGCCAATCGTGGTCACATAAGGTATGTTAAGAAAACCATACCCATAATCCAAAATTGACTGTTGTCCTAGACAAAGTGTCATCACACAGTTTGTCATGGGTTATCCTGGAGATTCTTCCTAGGCTCCGATCCCCACAAGAAAAGGTTATCCTAGTGGCCTCTACCGAATCTCGGCCCCCATACTCACTCATGCAGAGCCAAATACCTTTCGTACAGACAAGATAGATGACCTTGCCATTATAGGCCTTCCCATATCATCCCAAGCCTAAACAAGCACTAGGGTGCATGAGTGAGGCATTAAAATATTGATTAGTGAGAAGTTAGTCCTAAGCTTCTAAGTATTGTTTTAGTTATCACTTGATTAAATAACTTATAATGAGTTATCCTTCACACCACTTCGGGTGCCGACCCCCGTTACAAGCCACTCTTCTACTAGATAACACACACACACCATCCAAACGTCAATGGAACCAAGGTGCAACAAACAAGATAACACGTCTACTTCTTTCTCAAGAGGCGACAAAGATGAACCCATCTCCAAACACTGGAGGTAACATCTATAACAGAACCGCTCCTGACAAGGAGACGCACATTACAAAAACCACTCATTTCCTAGGAGGCAATAAGATGAAACCACATAACAAGGTCACTCCATACAAGGAGACATGGATCCCATAATCCGCTCCTAAACCAAGGAGGTGCAAACATCCCCGTTCATGAAAATTGAGTACTAACATAGACATAACCTCATGCACTACCAAGAGAATTCACAACAGGTTGACATCACAACGACAACCCTCACAAACAACAGACCATCTGAAAGACTTATAAACTAATAGGTATTCAACCCATTCTCAAAGAATAAACACATAAAATAAATATAATACTTTAATATTATAAATTATGATATAAAATATTATTAAATAATATTTTAATATTATAATAACAATACATAAAATATTAATATTTATAAATATCAATTTATTATTATTTTATTATCAGAGCAGCCATGGGAAAATAACTTAACAGTAGTCTAGTGTTTCAAGCATAACTCAAAAACTACGATCCGGGTATTTACAAGTTTCTGATAGGGATAAGAAAATTCCAAGGTGCAGAAACCCTTTAAATTTTCTGACAACCCAGTTTGTGTAAGTGGAGTTATATGCGACGCAACTAGACCATTTTACCATGAAAAATATAACTATCCTGCAGATTTTAAAATCCGTTTTTTAATAATAAACAGATGGTTTCATTTTCTAAAAAAAACATTCTAAATGCTTCGTTCAATCTCTATGTTTGATTCCAATAACAAAATAATTGATTTCCTCAAATAATTTAAATTCAACTAAGGTTTTCACAATTTTCACTCAAGAATTTTCACAAAGCAAAAGCAGTAAATTTATTTGATTATTTTCTTCTAATAATAAATTTATTTTCTAAAACAGATTTAACAAACAGATCTTTAATCATTACTATTTAAAAGTAACCAAGAACAATAAAACACAAAGAGGAAAACCTGGTTCAAGAAGCTACAAGAAAAGATTAATTTCTGATGCAAGCCTCCTCCAAAGATTTCCTGAATTTTCTTCAATCATCCAACAAATCCAATTCAAAACCCAACAAATGAAACCAATCTTTCCTCCAATCAATTCTATAATCAAAACTTTCTTCAAACCCTTATGTGTGCAAATTTTTCCAAATTTTCTTCTCTACTATAAAAATGAATTTTTCTAAAAACTTTCTCTCCTAAAATTAACACATGCATTCTTTATAAATCAAAATACCTAATACAACCCTAATTCAAATTACATGCAATTTTAGATATTAATTTCAATTTCAATTTTTACAACCCTAATTCACATTGCATGCAAATTAGATATTAATTTCAATTTCAATTTTCGAGAAACCCACTTTCAATTTAAAATGCAATTTCAAATAATAAATTAATTTCCAAAGTTAAAACTCATTTCCCAAATAAACATTTAATTACAATTTCTAATTTAATTCCCACAAGTTGAAGTTAAATTCCAAAATTAATTTTAATTCTTTTATTTCCTTTCATTCTCTTGCATCACGTTTAATTAATTAATTAAATTATTTAATAACTAAATTCAACCCCCTTGGATTAAATTTAATTAATTAAATAAATTAAATATAATTAATTAATTTAAATTTAAACTTTTATCCACATTGCATTATTTAAATTAAATAACCATCAACATGATTTAAAATGCAATTATTCTAAATATCTATTTCCAAATCAAGAATCCTTCAGAATTAAATAACATTATAGCAAAACCGATAATGAATTGACACATACGACTAACGACACACTAAGGCTAGGGTGTAAACTTGATACATGTTACCTAGCTACTATCTCTCGTTCAACTTAACCGTTGGATCGACACGCTCAAACTTGTGAAACTAGGTGGAGTCGATGTCATGTACCTGCAATCCTACAACCAAGTAAACAACATCATACAATATATCCAATATATAATACACATTGTGAAGAAGGAATTACGGATTCGCAGAGCGCTCACAAGCGAGTGATGTGAACCCGTCCTCTTCACCAATACACTCATTGAAACTGACACTTCCATCATAATTCCAATAGTCTCATAATAACATCTCATGTTAACTTTACAACATCATTAATCCCTAATGCATGTGAAACAATAATCAGATAAACACATCTCACAGTAATAGTTGTTGCTCAATAGTAGCAATCAAAACATCATAACAAAATGTATCCACTATCAAAGTAGCTGCAACTAAACATAGCATAAAGCAAACCGAACAAGAAGCAAAATGGAGGGGTATTACATTGTCAATATCATTGCCATCACAATTAAACCTATTGTTTGAGATATAGTCATACAGGTAAACAAATTGGATTTTTTGATAGTAGATACATTCTAGACAATTCTATCCTTGCATCAAAGATTGTTGAATGGGCCCAACAAACTACTCATGATGCCCTTACTATTAAGTTAAAAATTTGTCAAGGCATATGATTGCATCAAATGTCCTTTGATTTATAAAAGGCTCAAACGGATTTATTTTTAACCCTAAATTATTATCACACATTCTTCCCTTTTTTAATGAGTGATTGCACAATAGTGTGTCCCACTTGTGGGATGAGGCAAAAAAATAATCCCAAAATTTCAAAATTACAAAATACAGTTGAATGAAGAACCTTCATTTGAAGGTGATGTCGTTATGACCTTTGAATGAAGAACCTTCATTCAAAAATGATGTCATGTCAAGAATTTCAAATGAAGTTATTTTTATTTTAAATATTTCATGTCCAAAATGCTTTATAAAAGAAACCTTTGCATGAAGGACCTTCAAATGAAGACCTTAATTCAAAGGTCCTTCATTAGAAGATCCTCCATATGAAGGTTCCTATAATGCCATCCCATTATATCTCTTAGAGTTGTTAGAGATATTTTTATTTCAAAGTAGAGATTGGACCATCAAATAGTGTCACCATGAATCTACCAATATATCCATCAAATTGATAAACCTTAACTTAACAACCACAAATTCACAAGAAAATTGCCCCTGCCAGCCCTAGGGCATCAATTCAATGCCAAGTTTCTTGCTTTAACAGACCCCTAAATTCAATGAAACTCTATCATACCATGTTGCACACCAATCCTCCAAGTTAAAGTTCTAAGACAGTGGGTGGATTGGTGGATGCCATTTCTATTTAGCCCTCATACCCTTACACAGGAAAAACAGGGTAGTCCCTGTATTTGATTGTTTCATCCTACAAAACAGTGATTTAGCACTTCAAAACAAATGTAAATGAAAGGGAACACATATATTTATCTACACCAATGATCTTAGAGAATTTCAAGTTTGTACGGATCCATACAACACAAAAGAACTTCAGAAAAATAGTAAAAACACAAAAAATTGCTTCAAAAATGTTGTATTTGATATGAAATTTTGGTATCAGCTCCTCCAACAATTGAAACAATTGCAATAGGATGGAAATACAATATGATAGAAGTGGGATAATAAATGCATCATTTGAAGCATCAAACCAATATGCAAAGATGAAAGAAAGTGTTAACCCCTTAAACTGAAAAAGTTTCTTTTAACTTTAAGTTTGTTGGGTAGCCAATTCTTTTAAGTTATCAAATCCTACTATTATACATAATCAAAAAATTTCTGTTTCAAATGACTATGAACACTAAATTTCACTATTTTAAGATGTTGAAACCTTGTCATAGAGAACTAGAATATTGATGCAACCACTTGAATCCTACCTTAAAACATACCAAAAGTCTCTTAGAAATTAGACATAGGAAGATTTATGATGATTTAAACAATTTGTATTGCCAAAGATAAACTTATGATTACTTAACTAGGCCTAGTACACACTCCCTCCCCGTTAACCACTTAGACATATAAATTAAATATAATATTTTCTGCTATTTTTAGTCATCTAAGTGTCTAATAAACCACTTGGTGGTGTTTCCCTCTAAGTTTATTTACTTGAATGAAGAGAAAAATTCCTTTGATTACAATTAGAGAATACATTTGAGGCCTTGGTTGTGTAACTGGTGGACCATAGTCACATGTAACACTTGTTACAAAGTTTGGCAGTTAAAACTTTAAATAGATTTGATTTGTGATGGACACATTTGGATGGTAGTAACAATAACTTGCAATCTACCAAGACTTGATTACCTTATAACCTGTCAAATTCTAGCGAAATGATAGATTAATCATATTGTCACCTTGGGATCACATGATCATGAAATAACTTCATCCAACATCCTTATGAGTGTAGGTACCACCAAATAGGTATTTCTCAAATCTGTCTTCCTCGAGGGAGGGAAATTTAGGAAGAGAAGAGGAAAGTGAGACATGTAGTAGGTCTAAAAGAGGGAGATCAACTAGAGGTCAAAAGATTAGAAGAAAATTTTGTAAACGCATGAAATTTTTTCTTGTTGAAGGGGGGTCATGTTCTTATGATGATGAGAGAATAGGCGACATTGAGGTGCCCTTGAGGTACAAACATCTACGGAAACAATGGGTACCCAAGGAACTTCCTCCAATGAACACTAATTTTGGTGTCAATGAGAGGATATATCGCATAACACCATGATCATTACATGGTTTGGGCCTATTTTGCATGGACGACATAAAGTTTTGTTATGACAAAGCTACTGAATTGATGGGGTATGTCGAACCCTGTTATAATTACAAATATTGGATGCAGCTGGTTCGATATACACGAAGTATGCATAGGTATGCATTGTCAACAAATTATATACAACTAAAAGATAAGGATCAAAATAAAGGAGTGGCTATGTACATTGATAGAAGGCCAAAAGCATCAAGGAATATTGCAAAGTTTATAAATCGTACATGACTTGGGTCAACAAATAAGCAAGCCAATTGCATATTTGAGGCGCGCGAGAGAAACCGTGTATTCGTATGTGCGATAAAATCAATAACTACATGGGAAGAGTTGCTAATCGATTACAATTTAAATAATTTATATACAAAAATAGTTACTATGGGGGTGGTATGTACTATATACCATTTTACCCAACCTCCAATTAACGACTCCAATATACCATTTTATTATTTTAATTTTTTTCGTAAGTCTATTGGTTTCATTTCGGTAATTTTTTTTATATTTAATTTTTGTCTTAGTGGGACATTGATCATATGGGAAAGGCTCTGGCCCAGAGCTCAGATCACTATGCATCTTCAGTTGCTTCTACCCGATAGGTTTACCTCATTATAATTGTACAAATTAGATACGAGAAAAATGTTTTATTATTATGTTTTTTTCATGAGTTTATTGGGTTAATTTCAATAATGTTTTTAATATTCTTGTTACAATTGACTGATTGGGGAAAGGCACTAGCAGTAGAGGAGAGCATCCATAGGGAGGTGTAGTCACTATTATGTGATGATGACGTTGCATATTCAACAAACCCTCTCGATATGATATGGAAGACCCAAAAAAAAATGCAATGAAGAAATCCTTCAGTTGTTATTCATAGTGCCTCTAACAGATGAGATAAGAGAGAGGGTTAAAATATTGACTAAGAGAGCACAAAACTTGCAAGTAATTTTTCATGAGGTCTTGAATTATAACATAAGTTCATTAATGGTTTTATATTTTGTACTCTTTTATGTCATGAACTAAAATATGTGTTGTTTTTATATGATTTTTTATGTCCTCATGATGGTGTTAGCCATGATCAGGGTACTGCAGGTGCTGCTTGAGGAGTAGGGGTTGGTACAAGTTTCCATCTTGATCTTCCTGTGCATACATCACATCATCCGACCCCATCATTTGTGCTTATATTGTCAATTGAAATGTCGGAAACACATACCATGCAGGCATCCGATAGTACACCCTTTGGCAGTGAACACATGCCATAACATGCATCAGGACATGTACCTGGGGATGCAGAGGCCACTAGTATTGGTGATTTTTTAGCAACATTTCCTGGATCTTTTCGTATTACTAGTACAGGAACATTGCTAGTCACATTTGTGGTGACCAAGGATTTCGTTCCCATAAAGATAGAGAAGGTCCCATGTACTTTTTTTATTTATTATTATTATATATAATCCAATTGAAATTTACTTATTGATCACTATTTTTAGACTAATGATCCCATGATCATTTTTATGGAAACTATGTTTTTTATAAACATCTAATTTATATTACATTGGAGCTCTTTGGGCCCACCATACGTACATGGTGGAATGCCCAAAATCAAGATTTAAAAGATGAGCTGATTAATCGTTTAGTTGTGTTGTTCAGTGATAAAACATTAAACCAGACCAAGGTCCTTAAGAAATCTAGTACCTATCTAAAGTATGTGAGGGACCAATATAGGTCACATTTACAGAAGAACAAAAAGTATGAGCATCCCCCCATGATTTCAGAGAGGGAGTGGAAGGACCTGGTGTCAAATGGAAAAGAGAAGGTTGAAAAGAGAAAAGGGAAGACACCACCAGGCCAAGAAAGGTATGTGATACTATCAACAGTGTAATTATATACTGATTACTATTTCTTTTTACATAATCTAATGTATTTCAAAATTTTCATAGGCTGCTCGACACATTGAAGGCAACAAAGGCAAGACTAGAAAAACATGAGCAACACAAACTTGGCTCTGGTGGTTAATGTTGGAGCACAACCTACAGATGAAGTTCATGGTTTGCATCCTGATACTGGATGTATTCATGTGCTATACAAAACGTAATATGGATTAATACAATTAAACATATTTAATTACATTTGGTTTATTAATTAATGTAAACTTTCGTGTTTCAACTTTAGAGCATGTAGAGCGTGATCAACATGTTGAGCATGATCATGCTAGACAAGATGAGGAACATGATGTGGCCCCATCAGGTAAAGAGGACCACTCTAATGTTCTTTTAAACATATTTAATTGCAATTGGTGTATTAATTAATGTAACCTTTCATGTTTCAACTCTAGATCAAGATTTAGAGGGTGCTCAACATGTTGAGCATGAGGCTATAAGATAAGATCAGGAACATGATGTGGCCCCATTAGGTAAAGAGCACCACTCTAATGTTCTTTTAATTAATGAAATACTTGTAACAATAATAATAAAACATATAAATTTAACATTTCTTTGCTATTGCAGCAAACCCCCCTTGCAGCAACGTCCACGTCATGAGTACACGACTAGGAATACATTAAGATCATGAGAATAGATCAGAACAACTAAAAGGGGGATAAATGATTTAGAAAATGATACTCCACTTCAGCTTTTTTTAGCTGCAAAAAAGAAACAAAAAAAAAAGTGATTGTAATCATATTATGACACCCATATTTTTGATAGTATGTAAAAACTGAAAGAAAGAATGTTATATGTTAATGAATGAATGTGAATATGTTAATGAATGAATGTTATGTGTTATTAATACAGGATGAATGAATGAATGTTATATGTTATTAATGGATGAATGAATGATTAATGTTATATGATCGGGTATGGGGAATTGGGAGTGATGTGAGGGGGGTGAGGGGCCAAATGGGCTTCCACATTCACGTGGTTGGCCCTATTAAGTAGAGAATATTAAACTATTCTCGAAACAAAGAGAAGCTCAATAAGGTAATGCACTTTTCAATATAAGAAATGCATCGTTTGAAGCATCAAACCAATATGAAAAGATGAAATAAAGTGCTAAATTTTCACTATGAACATTGTGTTGTCTGTGGATTTGGTTTCAAAGCTCTATTTCTTTTGTTTTTAGTGGTGACATAACTCTAAAATTTGAATTTTGTGCATAACAGGTTAGTGGAAAATTTTATAGCTCTAAAGGGTTTAAAGGCTCAATTGAGATAGATACACTGATATTTGGATCTTGTTGTTGATGGGAGGCTCCCACTTAACCATGAAATTTTGTACCATCTGTAGGTATGCAAAAATTTCTCTACTTACATTCATTCAACTTACTGTAATATAATATGTGACAAAAATATCCTTTTCATTAGACTTAGATGGATTTTCATGCCATGTTCCAAAGCACATGTTTTAGAACAACCAAGAAGGATGTTGACAAGGGTTAAGGAATTTGGCTTTACACCTACCAATTGCATAGTTTACTTCATTCATCTAGCATATTGCCAATGTGTTTCATAACTGTTGGAATCATATCCTATAATTACAGAACTAGTAAAATTAAAATATGTAAGTTTCAAATATGGCATTACATATCTTTCTATGATTTTTTGAAAGAAAATATCAAAATGGAGATGTATTAACAAAATAATCTACATAATTTCTAAGAGATCAAGGAATTTTTTTTGTAGAGTTATCTTGAATATATTTAAGACAAAATTAACTTATAGAGATTGAAGCGAAATATCGGTAGTCTATGTAACGCCCCACCACACAACCCTAGAGGAAGTTGCAACAACTACTTAAACATACTCTTTTTTTTTTTTTGTTTGATTACAAATAGTAAGTAAGTTCACTAACTATTTCCAACAACCTCTAAGGTTACGAGATAGAGGTTATATAGAACCTCAACACAAACATAAATAAAACCCATGCTAATTATTTAATTAATGAAATAACACATACGTTCCAAGTAAGATAACTTAACAACAAGCATACGAGATAACCTTCAAATACATTAATCCATTCATTAAAAAATAAGGTTACAACACTCATTCCCCGAATGAGGCAAGTCCAACAAATAGGATTACAATTACAAATTCCACCTCGATAACAAGAGGGGTAAATAATTACAAGAGCAACTAAAATGGAAACAAGTAAGAACTGCAACAGAAACCATGGGCTCTCCAACTGGAAGTCTCATCCACATGAACATGAAGAAAGAACCCAATGGATTAAGGTGCACGCCACCCATCCAAGTGGAACCCAAAGGCCCACCCCCCCGTGCTAGGAGATAGTAACAATAATTTCTATCCAAGGATGTTTACCTCTAGACATAGGCTAAACAAAACCATACTGAAATAAATACAGTGACATCATTGATACAAGGTTACAATGCTTCCAGAATTTACATAATCAATTGCATCATTGATGCGAACATACTGTCGACCTAGGAGAAGTGTCATCATAATGTTACATGGGTTACCCTGGCGAGTCTTCCTAGGTCCCAGTCCCCATCTCAGGTTACCCTGGTAACCTCTAATGACTTCCGACCCCTCATGTAAACCAATACAAAATTAGTTATCTTTCATAGAGACAAGATAATGATCTTGCCATTCCAGGCTTCCCGTCTCAACCCAATTCTTTACAAGCCCTAGTGATCTTGAGCGAGGCATACTTATCTTATTAAGTTTCTGGTACTACATGATACTCTAAACAGTTAATTAAGTTATCAATGGATTAACTAACTTACAATGAGTTACCCTGGCACCACTTCGTGTGCCGACCCCCGTTACAAGCCACTCCTCTAAGATGACATGTGGAACAACTCCACAACCCAAGGGTACACAAGTGCTACGCAAGGATATCACATCCCTGACCATGACATACAGTCCACACACTTTCATTCATGATAACCGGGGAAGAAACTGGTCACGCACTACCCAAGGCAATCTCAAGGTTGACCACATAGTACGACAATCCACAAACTTGAAATCCCAGCTAGAAGACTTGTTAAATATTACAAGACCCACATTTCCAAATGGCCATACGAACAACTCACAATTAGGTAAGAATCAAAATTCTACTTTGGGTTCCCTAAACGCATGTCCTCACTGGCATTCAGTAATCCTTGCACTAATTGAACCGAATTTAAGTACGCCATTTAAACAATCATTTTATTTCTACGCAACGTTTAAATACATGAAACATTAGCCCGAATCCCAATAATTCAGATAAAATCATAATCCCATTTTAAAATAAAATATTCATTCCATATCCAATAAAACTCATTTCTTTTAAAATAAAGCATTCCCTATTTAAACCATATAATAATGACAAGAAATTCACCTCCTAATGTTGATATTAAAACATTAGAATTATTATTCTATTTAAACTCTCATAATATTATAAAGAAATAATAACATTACTCCATTAAATACCTTTTTAATATACTAATAACTCATAATATGCCATATAATAATAAACTTTAATATTAAAATATTATAATAATGATAATATAAAATATTATGAAAATTATAATATTAAAATAAATTAAAATTTTATTATTATATTTTTCTATTATTATTATTATTATTTTAAACAAATTTCCAAAACCCCATAAACTCTGCCTCGGTTCACATGCCAACCCTTAGGGTTGAGTCACGCAAACCTCGGTTTGCATGCACATTTTGGGGCTGAGGAGGAAGAGGTCACCGGCCGCGGATTTACCAGGTGACAACATCTTTTTTTCTTGTGGCGTTTGTAGGAGGCGGCACCACCAGACAGAGGAGGAAGGCGATAGAGAGAACCCCACGCAGGGCACGGGCAGTGGAGCCGGCCACCACCCGTGGTGACGCGGGCTACGTAGAGTGCAACCGGCCACCACTGGTGGTCATGCAGGCTGCACGATCTGCTTAGGCCATAGCTAGAGGAAGCCGTTGGGCATGCTCCCCCACGCCACTTCCCATGGGGCGGCGGTGGGGTGAGCCCCAGCCCCTCCCCTTTTTCATTTTTTCATTTTTCATTTTTTATTTTTTAAATTATTTCATTAACCTATGACTGTCATTTTTTTATTAATATTTTTTTACAAAAACCCAAAAACTTCATTTTTTAAAGAAAAACTTTCCTATTGGCCTTTTTAAAAAAAATGGCCAACATAACCTTACTAAGGGAAGGAAAAAAAAAAATTAAATTCAATAAATATGGGAATAGACATATATATATATATATATATATATGAATACATACAAGCTTTCTCTCAAAAGAGATTTTCAACCAAAAAGAAGAACATATAATTGAAGAAAAACTAATTCTATAAACATGATTTCATTTAATTTTGCACAAACTTTCCAAGGAGTGGAGTTCCACAAGTTCTACATGTTAAACTATTTTCCCTACCACATATGAGCCTTTGAATCAAACAAAATCCAATCAAATCAAGATGAGAACCTGATTCTTTTGAAGTATGCTGAAGATCCTGATGGTGCTATGAAACCCTCTTAAGCTCTACAAATTCTTTGAGCCTTTTCTCCAAACCTACAAAATTTAGCAATCCTTCCCCTTCTCTTCTCAAATTTTCTCCAAAAACTCCATTTTTAAAAATTTGTGAAGAAATTCAAAGATATGCAAAAATCCTTCCAAAAATCCTACAACAACCCTCATCAATTTTTGAAAACAGAATAGAAAAAGTATTTCTTTTGAATTTTTGAATTTTTGAATTCCTAAATTGATTTTTAATTCCTTTTCCTAATTTCCAATTCCAAATTAAATATGAATGCATTTCCAAAATAGATAATGTAAATCATTTCAACAGAATTAACTTAATCAATTAATAAAATAAATCTACCATAAGATTAAAATATTTATTAATTAAATTAAATTACTCAATCATATAATCCCATTTCCTACATCATTCTAGCTTCCAAAATAAACTGAAACCAGGCAATTAGAACAAAATAGAATAACTGGACCATACTAGGCCCAATGACACACTATGACCAGGGTGACAACTCGGTACAAAAATCCTAGCTACTATCTCCCAATCAAATGTCGTTGGGCAATGGACATGCTCGAACTTGTGAAACCAGGTGAAGTCGATGTCCTGTACCTGTCAACCCACGAATAAAGAATATATCCACATGCAATAATATGTCATAAATAAGGCACACCATGAAGAGGAAATCACGAGATCGTAGGACACTCACAAGCGAGTGATGCGATATCATCCTCTTCACCAATACAATAGTATTACTAATACATCTAACATAGCAGTATAATCGAAAGCATGAACCATCATAAATTTAAATATCCACTTATGCTAATTCCAACCATGCCATAATAGGCACATCAAAATATAGTATCATAAAACAAGGTACATCACGATAACCTAGTGATCAACTATACCCAAGTACAATGTCAAAGAACAATAGAATACTAAAGCATAAAAGGGGAAACAACATAGTTCACACACAAAAGCAAAACGGAGGGGTGTTACAGTCTAAAATCACCAGTCAACACGTCTTAGTAGTATCTCAATTCAAGAGAACTAGGTCCACTATCCATTAGCCATTAAAACAAATAAAATCAATTCATAAGATTATTTTGTTCCAATAGGGTTGACTGGTTGCTTGTTTCTTTTTGATTGTCAGGAAGTCATCAATATACACTTGGTTTTCCCGCCTTCTCTTGCCTCATGGCCAAAGAATTTCTACAGAAGGCATCAAAGTAACCTTCAAGATTGACAATAGAAATGAGTACAAGGCCATTATAACTTAATGTTAATTGGGTATGATTCTATTTGGTCAAGACCAATTTAGATTCATTTTCTACTCACACTAATTTTATTTACATTTATGTTTTGCTAATATCCATTTTCCTTTACATTCATATTATTCTATACATATTGTGTTTACAATAATTTTTTCCTTAATTTAATCTAGGGGAGAGGACCCAGTACCTGAGCATGTTTCAATAGTTGTGATAGTAGTGGTTTATATAATGCTCAACCCTAATTATTTGATTCTTTTTACTGGTCCAATTAATACTTTCCATTTATTGTGATTGATTATAAGGATTTAATCTTTACTTGAAAGAACCAAATGATCACATCACACAAATACAACACATGTGTATCAACAAACTAATATATACTTGATATACCAATTTGAACAACAGAAAAGCATCAAAATGGAGACAATCAAATAACGGTATAATTCCACAGATAGCTGATACCAAAGACTAATCCACAAATTCATATATCTCCATTAACTTCATCGAACTTCATGCATGCATCTGAATCTTTCTGATGAAAACATCATTACGAAAAAAAACTATCTACAATATTCTTTTTTCCTATTCGCATCTCTCCTTTTAATATCAAAAAATGGATACTTATACATCAAATGTTTGGAAGGACACGTCCTTTCATAAATGTCTTATACATAAAATATTTCCCAGAGTCACCCCGATAATTATTTCAATCCATTTGTATCTTCATCAACAAGAGATCATGTATCACTAGGATATTCTGTAGTTTCCTTGAAGTGGTGAGTCTCCCCGATGATTATTCTTTCAATCTCAAGTATGTCGTCAAGACTCTTGCCAATGTAATCTTATTAGTGTGACATAGTAGGTCAGGTAAACATTCAAAACATATTCCGATGGTATATGTCTTGCTGATATACTTCCCTCGTGCTTCATCGATGAAAGAAGATGAGTATCTCACTGATGAAACTTCACCGCTAAGACCATAGGCCGGTCCTCCCAATATATCTTCTCAGACAATTTTGATCATTGTAATAGTCTTGATCCTTCACCGATATGCCTAAATTTGAATGAATAGTTTTTTTTTTTTTAAATGCATTGTTTCGTGGAACTTTCGACGAACCTCCAAAAGCATCCAACAAATTTGCAATATGTTCAAAGAAACTTTCATTGTAATGACTTGCCTATTTCATCACAATTTCGATGAAATTATGTCATTGTTCTTTCGATCTCAATTTTTTGCCAAGACTCCTACCAATGTTATCTTATCGGTGTGACATAGTAGGATGGGTAGACATTTAGAACTTACTCCGATGGTATATGTCTTGCCGATATGCTTCCCTTGTGCTTCATCGATGAGACAAGATGAGTATCTTGTCGATGAAAATTTAACATTGAGACCACATGCCAGTCTCTTGATATATCTTCTCAGGAAATTTTGATTGTTGTAATAGTTTTGATCTTTCACTGATATTTGCAATACATCCAATGAAACTTTCACCGTAATGATTTGCCTATTTCGTCGCAATTTCAATGAACTTCTGTTGTTGATCCGATGCTTTGATAAAGGCATGCCACTTGTGTTCTGGCTACTGTTTGTCACTAGATTGACACAATTTCCATCAAGATTCTGGCGAACACTAGGTCCCTTTTTCGTGGCGGCAACCGATGAAGCTGAGTCATGATTTCGACGTTTTAAAGATAGTTAGGAAAGAGACAAAAAATATTTCAATGATTCATCGGTATTCAGACAATAGAGTGTCGATAGTCCAAAAAACTTTTGTTAGAAATTGGAGTCAAGTACAGTAGTGAAGGTATATCAATATAGTCACCTAATAATTGCTACCGCCGTACATCTTCATGCAGTTCCACATGCACATGGATGAAAAAAATGGAGAATAGATAGTGATGATCATAAAAAAAATTACATGTTATTGAAGAGTGGGTTGAACGAGAATGTTTGAGTTAGATTATGTCCATGATTTTCAAGTTCACTTGTACATATATACATGTTCAAGTAAGAACTTATAGTAACTTGTACATAGTTGTAAATCATTTCGCGTAAATTCCAATTATATGTACATATTTATTCCATGGAATTCTTAAGGTCAAGAATCTTTGATTTCATTTGAAAGTTCAACTACACTTATAATATCATCTCTCACTTTTTTTTCTTGCATGTAAACTCATATATATTCTTTTGAAATACTTGTTTGAAACCTAGTGAAGTTTTTAAAAATCATTTTGCCTAAATTACAATTATATACGACTTATATTTGTTCCATGGAATTCTTAATTTCATTAGAATTATAAGCAAAAATAGAATTATAAGTAAACATAATGCCATCATTTGTAAATATATCTTATGAAGGAAATGTGGTTATAGTTAATGTATCATTAGAGACCAAATTTTTTTACTACCACTCCATATAAGAATGTCCAACAAAGTGGGAAAGGTGATAATCAAATACCTAAAGAAATGAAAAGGATACATGTTTTCATTTAAAGCTTTCATAAACAATGTGATCTCATTAGTATGATAGAATATCATAAGTGAATCAAGAACAATAGAATTATATGTTATAAAATATTTGAACATGTCAAAATTAGTGATGGAAGCATTAAGAGAGGCTAAAGATAAAGGACCATGAGAATCCATAGCATGAAAGTAAGGCTCTAAGGACCTAGTGTTTACAAGGATATACAATAAAAGCATAACCAACCTAAAGGGATGATTAAACTAGCACAAAAGTGATAGTATAATTAGTTTAAAATCATATTTGAACTGTTTGGGAAGAGGTAATTGTATGGAAAAGGTAGGGGTGTGTAGGGTGAGTAAAGGATAGTTATAGGAGAAGAAGTTCCAAACTCTAAAATGAAGATCTCCCAATAAATCACATAAGAAAACTAAAAAATATATCTAAAAGTAAGATATAATTATAAATAAATGTATATAAAATTATTCTATTATAAGTTAAATAAATAATTGTTCAAAGATATTGCACTTCCATTATATACATAAGAAAATATAATGTTCCCATCCCTTAAAACCTAAACCCGTAAACCTTTTACCCTCTAACCTTAACCCTCTACCCTCTATATATCTCCCACTCCCTCCCTCTCTCTCTCTCTCAAGTCTCTCCCTCCTACCCCCTCTCCCTCTCTCAAGTCTCTCTCTCTCACTCCTATCTCAAGCTCCCCTCTACCCTCTACCCTTAACCCTTAAACCCTTAAAACCTAAAAACCTTTATCCTCTACCCTCTACCCTTACACCCTTAAACCCTATACCCTCTACCCTAAACCCTAAACCCTTAAACTCTCAACCCTCAACCCTTAAACCCTCTACCCTAATCCCTCAATCCTATACCCTCTACTCTATACATTGGACCCTCAACCCTTATCCCTCAAACCTATACCCTAAACCCTCTACCCTCAACCCTAAATCCTCAACCCTAAACCCTTAAACCTTCTACCCTCTAACCTTAACCCTCAACCCTCTATGTCTCTCCCACTCCCTCCCTCTATCTCTTTCTCAAGTCTCTCCCTCCTACCCCCTCACCCTCTCTCAGGTCTCTCTCTCACTCATTCACTCCTATCTCGAGCTCCCCTCTACCCTCTACCCTTAACCCTCAACCCTTAAACCTAAACCCTTAAACCCTCTACCCTCTACTCCTAACACTCTACCTTATCTCTCCCACTCCCTCTCTCTCTCTCAAGTCTCTCCCTCCTACCCCCTCTCGGGCTCTCTCCCCTCTACCCTTAACCCTAAACTCTTAACCCTTAAACCCTTGTACCCATATTCGAACAAACGTACCTCAAAATGCTATCCCAATTGGAATTAGTACTCTATTGACACCACAATACATCTACATGATCCAAAATAGGTCTGCACAATAATGCTGAACCAGTTTATCCCCAAATGCTCTGATTGAGAAATGATAGTGAATTTTGAGAGCAATAAATTTTTGCATATAAATGAAAATCAACTAAAATCTGGATATGATGTAGATGACCTCGTGTAGATTCTATATCCTACTTCACGAGCTAAGAAATAACAATGTGGTGAAATGCGAAATGAAAATTTGAAACTGCTACAAACTAAAATGAAAGAAAAAAATGATTTTGGTTGATATAAGATTGCTTTACAACCAAGGATTCTCTTGCATCAGATAGTGTAAGAAAAAGTGTGTAAATTTGATTAAACCATTTAGAGGTACACATGATTAACCATTAAAACTAAATATAACATGGATAAGAATGTAAAATAGTAATAATCAATTTTCAAGCATACATGAAATAAAGTATATGTGATGAAACCCTTTTGGGAAATAATACACTATGAAAGTGATGTCAATTTTCCATATTGATTTGTAGCATCATAAATTGTCACCCTTGATAATTTCACTCTAGGTTTAGCTCCCCCATGTGCTTGGACTTAATTATGCTCTTAATTCTCCCATTTTGTGGTCATTTCTAGGAGATTAAAATAAAATTGGGAATTAAAATTTAATATTTATTTAATAACATAAAAAACCCCAAAATAGGTTTGGACTAAAGCACCAACACCCTTGTCTAGCTTTTTGGCCCAATTCAAAATATGTTTTTATTAAGGGGGGAAAACAGGTTTTGAATGGACCCAAAACCCACTCAAAGAAGACCAAGTTGCCAACGAGTGCAACATGGACAAACAACAATGAACCAACAACATATCACTAGAAGAACAACATGATTACCCCATATCTGGACCAAGGATGAGGCAAACCAGCAACAAAACAGGTTGTTGAAAACAAAAAAAGGTATTTACAAGGATCTTCAAAATTGTACAACCATGTTTGGTAGGGACCATAAAACCATAGACACTACCTTTAACATCTAGGTAGTAGGAAACTAGTTGCTCAAGAAAATAGGGCCAAGAACAATGCCCCCAACAAAAACCATCATGCAAAAGCTCCACATCACAAAGAAAAGGTCCCTAGAAAAAATTGCCAAGAGTGCAAGGACCAGCTTGAAACTCCAACCAACTCAACAAGCCAACTCAAAATCCACCTCAAGAGGAAGGATCTCCCCTCCACTAGAGATGATGGAATGAACACTTGTTCCATCAATACCACAAATATCCAATAACCTTGGGAACCACCTCAATAGGATAACCACCAAAGGAGACTAGAAAAAAGGGCAACCCAACCCATCAAAATCCACCACCTTCACCTCAATACAAAGGTGTTCCACCTCTATAGGAACAATCTTCACCTCAATAGAAGACACAGCTAGAGGAATGTGAAAGAGAGCCAACACTTTAGAAGAATGGGAACACACACCATCCATTGGCAAACCATGCCATTGGAAGAACAAGAAAAGTGAGCAAGAGGAAGAAAGAAACATTCCTCTCCTAGAATAGAACAAAAAAAAAGCAGAGCCAAAATTTATTCTTTGAGGAAACAAAGCTCTGAAAGATCCCACAAAAAGACTACCGCAACCACCAACAAGATTACTCCTACAGAGCACCACCACACACCACTAGCTACAAATATATAACAACCCATAAAAAATAAATTTCCCCTCGAGCCAAAGAAGCATGGAGAACCAGGAGGGGGAAAAAGAAAATATAAGAAATTGCTACACCTGAGAGAACAGAGGAGAAGCCCCAATCCAGAGGAAAAGACCCTCAAAGAGCCACACCGAGGAAACATCACACTTAGCAGTAGAGAGGGAAAAAAGCAAACTACAATAGCCTCTGAAGAAAGAAAACTAAGAAGAACAACCCACTCAAGGCTCAAAAACACACATACCACCATAATCAACCTCCAACATTGAAGGGTCCGAGGAAGCCAAAAAACCCCAACATTAAAGAAGAGGCTCCCACACACAACGAAGTAAAGCCACCAGAGAAAGGGAGTAGAGAGAAAATAGACCAAATAAGCACAACATCAAACTCGACGTTCCAGCCAGAGTCACAAGAAAACTAGTGACTCTCCACAAACATCCCAACCACAAGCAAGACATTATACACACAGGAAGGCAAAGGAGACACCACTAGGAAAAAATGCACCAGATCCATTGCAACAATAAGGGACCCCACAATCAAAGGGATGAAAGCCTCCCAAATCTCCAAAATTATGACCAAGGAACCCACACACATCAGAAACCAAGGAGAGCCCACACAAAAGGGGAGAAGAGAGAAGGATGAATGGTTAAGAGAAACAACAAACCCAACATGCCAGCCAGGGTCAAAGAATAGATGGAACCTCTCCTCAAGCCACCTAGCCACCAACAAACCAGCTTGCACAGTGAGAACCAGAACACGATCCAAAGCCACAAAAAAAGCACACACCCCAACTAAAAAAGAAGAAGAGCTCAACATCATCATCACCATCTGAATCAGATCCATTGTTTCCCTCATCATCTAAAGATTTCAAAAACCCTAATTAAATTTTTTTCATTATCGATATTTTAACATTTATAAATTTAAATTCATTTGTTAGCTTTTGATAATTAATTTTGTGGGAAATATATATATATATATAAATACAAGTCTTTTCCTTCATTTAAAATCCTAATAAATATCTAATAAATTTGAATATCAATTGAGCATGCTAAAAATAGTTAAGTGTAGAATAAGTAGAATTTACAACACTTATTATTAGTCAAGATTCATGTGTGCAATGTGTCAAGTTTATATGAGTTTTTTCATGTTTTATGTTTATTTATTTTATGAGTACTAAAACTTGTAGGAATTTTAGTCAAACATCAAGTTCTCCTTGTATGAGATGAGTACAACAACTTTAGTCCATCAAGGAAAGAAGATATGAGTGGTAAGTTGCAACAATGGTTATTTATTAGTTGTTTTATCCATTTTTCCTCTGCCCAACTAAGGGTAAGAACTCTTTACATCATCATATTTGTTGTAGAGGTGGAAACACAAAAATTTGGTTTGACTTAGGCAAACCCCTACATGACACAACCCTTTCTCCCATCTCTTTTGTATAGTTGGTATATCTAAAGTGGATTTAGGAGAAGATTTAAAACCTAATTACAAGATCAAGCATTCAAGCCTCCTACTTCAATAAATTAGGGAAAGTGGAATTAATCATCAACATATGAAGTTGTGAAGCTAAGTCCAAAAAGTAAGAATCTATAGATTGTGATCTACTTAGACCTGTTCATAGATTCATGATACTTGCATTCTCTGTTGTAGGGAACCATCACCCCTGTCTAGGAAATTTGAGTTCTAATTTACAAGTCAAGTTCCTCTATCTCTACACTTTTCTACTTTGTTATTAATTTTTGTGTTTCAATTTTGTAATTGCATGTATTTACATCAGTTTCTTGTAGCTTCATAGTTAACCTAGGTATACATTTGCATAATTAAATCAAGCTTAGTCCTAATCAATTAAATCAATATCAAACCCCCCAAAGAAGAACCAAAGCCCTAATCCACCATTTTGAATCTTTCATTGAGGTTAGTAGCCAAGTGGGTGTATATGATCAATTTTGGTTCTCTCTAATGTAATGTAGGAGAAAGTGTTATTTAGACCCTAGATCCCTTTTTCCCACATCACATTTTGGTGAACTCGATGCTTGTTACATTTGTAAAGTTTCTAAAATCTTAAGTCTTTTATTTTGAAATATAAGTGAAATCTTAGGTTGTTTGAGTTTGTCAAAAGTGCATGCATATTTTTGTGAAAAGTACTGGAAATTAAAGAATTGAATAGTATCTTTTCAAAAGATCAAAAAGTGTTATTTTTCAGCATTTGCAAGATAAATTTAGTTAATTAAAGATTTTAAATTTTGGAAATTATATCTTGAACATATTACATTACTTTAGAAACATAAAATTTCATGCATGGTTATGTTTCACATAGAGAAGTTCGGGTTTTATTCTTCTCCAAAAATCTATTTGCATCCATACCTAAACCTCTAAAATTTTAGACCTTCAGACATTGTAATCCATTGTAAAAAATTTAAATCATTAAAATTTAATACCTCTAGTATACAACACCACCACCCTTGTCCAATATATTTTGGACCAAGTTTAATTATAGTATTCTCTTTCAGTCTTCTCTCTAGATCTACTCCCAGTTTTTGTTACACTTCTCGATAATAGTCATATTTTTATCAGTATCTGTAATTTTATTTGGCAAATAACTTTTAAAATATCTAAGTATTTTAGAAAAATGATGTCTTATTTGAAGTCCTTGGTTTATGTTTTATTTTGTGCCTTTGGTAATAATTCTCCAACAAAATATGAAGCTCATGTCTCCTCTCCTAATACATTCCCTCCTAGTGAGGATATCTTGGTGCAAGAGGAGATTTTTGATATCTTCCTAAACAATACCTTACCTACCTTTTAGTTACCTACCTTTTAGTAAAACATTCCTCGTAACAACATAACACCTATAAATGAAGATTCAATATAATCCATCCTTAAATCTCACCTATCACCTTCACCAAAATTCCACAAGACCTATCATACCATCAATCAATGTGCTTTCTTTCTCTCACAAAGATACTCCTTTATAATTCATCCCTCACCCATTGTGTATACATAAAAATAATGTTCTTTCCCATAACGATAATGACACTCCCTTACCAAAAAGTATTCATTAATCTCATAAGAAAGAAGCTAGTAATATACTTGTGGATTTAGAAAAATATTATGGTCATGGATTTAAGATCTTTTCTAAACAAGGCTTTGATATAAATGGTGAGCATGGAATTCTGACTCTCCTAGAACCTACATCATATTCCTCTACAATAGAAATTATTTATGAATTCCCCCACCTTTTCACAAGACATTCGTTCCAGCCTCTACCCCACTATTACCTCATTGTTCAAGTAGAGATGGCCTACTTCCTGCTATACATCTCTTATCTTAAATGAATCATACATTATGCACATTTTTGAATATCAACTTAATCACCCTTTCACCTCCCCATGAGAGAAGGCTTAATAAACAAAGAATTTTTTTTTTTTCCTTTTATGCATATCATCAAATATTTGGGCATACTACTGATGGGTATGTGCAGGATCATGATGGGCCAAAAAGTGGCAAAATCTAAGTGATATGATGGCCCATGTGGCTAATGAATTTTTTTTTACCCAAAATTTATGAAATGAAAAGGGTTTTTAAAGGATATTCTTAGATTTCCACCAATATAAATTATGATTTACTTTGAGTTTAAAAAATAATTATTATTCATTTTCTATTTGAATTACGACTAAAGTCCTGATTGATAGGTTGATTGAAAAAAATCTACAAATTTCAAATGGTATCACATTTTTTGAATCCAAAAAATGTGTCACATTCTATGCTTCACATACTATAGGATAAAAAAAAAAATGAATTTCATGAATTTTTTACCAAGTTAAGGTGGTCAGACATACGAGTTTTTATATTATTTAAAAGTTGTAATAAAAAAATCATAATTAATTATTTACTTGGAAAAAAATTACAAACAAATATGCATCACATCGAGACATGAGTCCCCTAATTATATCTAAAATATAATAAAAAATTATTATCATTTTATTGTGCTTAGGGTGGTCAAACAGACACCTACTTATTTTTTCCCTGAAATTTAAGTACTACTGTATTGAAATTTCAAATTTTCACCAAATAGATTTTTTTTTTTTAAAATAAACCTAGAAGTTTAGAAATTACATTCAATTTTCTATAGATTCTATTATTACATATTTTTGAAATAATGTAGATAACTTATTCAACTTTTTATGTCAAGTTGCCTAACTTTGATTTTCTGAATTTTATTGCCACTTAAGGGCTTGTTTTTTTCATGATGATCCTGCACATACCCTGATGAGTGTTGTTCTTTAAAGAGGAAAAAATAATAATAATTTCAAAAGTATTACATCAATTTCAATCCATATAAGATAATAAATTAGTCATTAGGGTGTTTCTCTTTGCTATGTGACATTTGTAACATCATATAATGCTCATTTTCATGCATGGGGGCATAAGTATTTTGTACAATCATATTTCATCAATAAGGAGCAATATGGTAGTACCCAAAATGGTTTTCCTTGTCCATACACTTGGGGGGCAAGGATAGTTAATCTTGTAAGGTGCGTATTCTTTCTAGAGGATCCACTCTCTATTCATTATCTCCTTAAAATATTAGTGCAATGAGTATGCTAAAATTTTAAGTGGTGTATATTCCCCATCTATTGTGACATTTACTAAGGATTTATTCATTAGTGTGCCCCTTTAGTGGTTGTATTATGTATGATATCCCCTAAGGTGTGGCCTTTTGATCCATGTTTGTGCCACTTTAGTGGTGGTATTATGCATGATATCCCTTTATGGAGTGGTATTACAATCCAGTCCATTTACCCCTTTAGTGGTGGTATTATGTATGATATCCCCCTATGGTGTGGCCTTGCAATCCAATTCATATTCCCCTTTAGTGGTGGTATTATGTGTAATACCCCCTAGGGTGTTGACATTATTTTATTTGTATACCCCCTTTGTGGTGGTGTTGTTATAAATTCCCCCTAAGGCATGGTTTGTGATTCATCCCCCATGACATTAAAATTTTGTACACCCCCTGATTTGATTCATCCCCTGTGATGTTAAATGGCCCCTCATGATGTTAAAATTTTGTACACCTCTTGAGGTGATTCATCCCCATGACATAAATTATCCCCCACGATGTTAAAATTGTATGCACTCCCCGAGGTGTGATTGGAAAAATAGTCCATAGATCTACCATAATAGAGCTTTTTGATCTATGAACTTATTAATTTTTATATGGCCACCTAACATAACACATTTTTCTTGCTAGTGGAGTGATGTGTTTTACAAGTAAACTAGCATAGTGTAGCTTGCTATCCTTGTGAAACTCATCATATTGCATGGACGCCTAGCATAATATAGCTTACTAGCCAATGGATATATGTAGCTCATGAGTGATCTAGTATAAAATAGCTCGTTGGTCATCATGAGAGCCACATCATGTCTAACATTATATTTGATGGATGACATTTGGTTTTTGAGATAAAATTTTAGATTGAGCTCTCTTTAATCTATCGAATTGAATCCTTTTTTAGCATACTAACCTCATTATAATGTCTTATTTTATTATGTTTTTTATATTTCTACCTTATATCTTTTATATGTTTTCATGTAGTCTTTTATTTTCTATATGTTTTCCTTGTGTCTTTTAGTGTGCTTTGTCTTGTGTTTTCTTTATGTCTTCATTGTGTATGCTTCATGTTAGTCATGCTTCATTGCACCTCATGTGTGTGTGTTCCTTTATCTTTATATTGTTGTTCAATAAGATCTTGAACCTAGGGGCTAGTGTATCCCCTAGATTCAATGTTATACTACCTCTCCAATGTTCAGATAAAAGAACCCTTCTTGGCATATCCTTACTTTAGTGTGAGAATGAGCGTAAGTTTATAATCTCACTAAAGTGGGAGCTAAATGTAGTATTGTAAATTGTCACCCTTGACATTTTCACACTAGTTTTAGCTCCCCCATATGCACTTGGACCTAATTATGCTCTTAATTTTCTCATTTTTTGGTTTTTTTTAGGATATCATAATAAATTGGGAATTAATATTAATATTCATCATTCACATCAAAGCCCCAAAATAGGTCTGGACTAGAGTGTCATTTCCCTTGTCTAGTTTTTTTTGGCCCAATTTAAAATATGTTATTATCAGTATTTTAACATTTATAGATTTAAAGTCATTTGTTGGATTTTGATAATTAATTTTGCGAGAAAACAAATAAATGCATATAAATATATATTTTCACCATTTAAAATCCTAATAAATATCTAAGCAATTTGAATATCAATTGAGCATCCTAAATAATAGTTAAGAGCAGAATAAGTAAAATTTACAACACTTATTATCAGTCAAGATCCATGTGTACAATGCATCATGTTTATATGTGAGTTTGTTCATGTTTTATGTTCATTTATTTTATGAGTACTAACACTTGTTGGAATTTTAATCAAACATCAAATTCTCCTTGTATAAGATGAGTACAATGACTTCAGTCCATCAAGGAAAGAAGATATGGGTGATAAGTTATAAAAATTCCCATTTATCAATTTTTTTATCCATTTCATGTCTACCTAACTAAGGGTAAGCACTTTTTACATCATCATAGCCACTGTGGAGGTGGAAACACCAAAATGGGTTTTGAATTTGGAAAGCCTCATATGGCACAACCCTTTCTCCTTCTCTTGTGTGTAGGTGGTAGATTTGAAGTGGATTTGGGAGAATATTTAAGACATAATTACAAGATCAAGCATTCAAACCTCATACTTAAGAAATTAGGGGAAGTGGAATTAATCATCAAAAGATGAAATTCCAAAGTTGAGTCCAAAAAGGAAGAACCTATAGACTATGATCTACTAAGAACTATTCATAGATTCTTGATATTTGCATTCTCTAGTCTAGGGTTCCTTCACCCTATCTAGGAAATTTGAGTTCTAATTTACATGATAGGTTCCTCCGTCTCTACACTTGATCCTTTTTTATTCATTTATATGTTTTAGTTTTGCAATTTTTTGTATTTACATTAGTTTGTTATAGATTTATAGTTAACATAGGTATACATTTGTATAATTAAATCAAGTTTGTTGAATGAAAAATAAAACCAAGAGGGGGGTGACTTAGTTTTATCAACTTAAAACATCAAAAAACCTCAATAGTAATCAGATCCACAAGAATTCATTAAATCCTTATTCTGCTAAAGTGATTAAACATGAAATGAAGAAATGGAGATAACAAAAATTGAAACAATAACACCATACACAAGAGAACACCATATTTACGTGGAAAACCCAATAAAGGAAAAACCATGGTGAGGATTAGCTCAAAATATAACTAATTATAAAACTAGTACAAGGTATCATTTCTATAATAGGACACACTATCTAATAAGGCTCAAATCCAAAGCTTGCTACTTAGAATATGATGCAAGAGCATCCATGGCATAGTGGTTATCCTGTGTTTACAAAAGAGGTTCAAATTTTGTTGCAATTTTTTTGTGAATTAAATTTAATGTTTCATCTTGTGAAATTCATATTTTTTTGTGAATTTGAATGTCATGACATATTGGAATTTGAAAATTACAATTTGGAGTAAATCTGGGTCAAAACAAGATAAGGTGGCATAGTGTAGAATATGTTTTAAATGAAAAAATATTGAAAAAGAAAAAATAAATCATGGGTTCTTGGAGACCACTAATTTGAATTGTAAATCCAAATTTAAAATTCCTCAACACCTAAAAAATAGGGAATCAGGAGGTGGGTGCCCAAGTTTAAAAAATCTGATTTTTTCTTTTATGGAAAAATAAAAAAAGCCATCAAAGCACTTCCAACCATTCACAACATGTTGTGGAGTTTTAAAAGCATATTTTATTCAATTTGATTAATACAATTTAATTTAATTGGGAGTTACTAGATATGGGTGTGGATTTTTGGAAGAGTGGTTTGAAATGACAAGAAATTCAAATGAAATGTGCTCACATTTCATTTCAGGGTGGATTGGAGTTTAATGAAAAATCGATTTCATTTTTCAAACAAGTTTTCTAGAATACAAGATAAAGAGAAGAGAAGGGCATAACATACCTCTAGGAAGATGATTTGATTCTTTTGTTGCAGATTCGGGATTGATTATAGAGTTTTGAGCATCACCCTTTGTTGTAGATTTTTTTGTATTGGGTTGTTGTGAGAAGTTTTGTTGTTGCATGTGCTGGAGAGTATTTTGTGTTGCAAGGGTTTGATTTGATGTTGAAAATCCTTTTATTTTTGTATTTTCCTAGAGTATTGTAAGGTCTTGTTGCATCCATAGACATTTTGGTCTGATTATAATTTCATTTGAAGAGATTAAATTGATATTGGAGTTGTTGGTTGCAAATTGCAAAGAAAAGTTGCATATTATTGAAAAGAATTTATTTTTATTTTTTGAAGAGTGTTTCTCAGTATTGTGTGAGCTATTTAGAATTAGTTTCCATTGAATAATCTAATTTTAATTAGCTCCATACATTAGTGGTATCAGAGCAAGTTGATCCTAAGAGTGTAAACGGATAGCTGAAGAGAGGTAGTTTACACTGAGACTTGTGAATTATGGTGTTGCAGAGATGTATGCCACATGAGCCCCACATGGTAGGGGTATATGAAGAGGAATAGGAGATAATTTTGTCAAAATGATTATTTTAGAGCCTTGAGAAGGTAGGTTTAAACTTTACAAGAAGAGATAAGGAGAGGATTTATAAGAATGAGAGACCCAAGAAGTGATGATGAAGATGAAAGCATAGAGAATGCTAGTCAAGCTAGAAGCCAAGCAAGGAGTCAAGGAAGTGTAGGGGCAGCAACAGTTGCTTGTGATCCTTTGGTAATTGTATTATCAAAGATAGGGAAAATTCCTAGGATGGATGTGCCTACGTTCAATGGGAGTCTAAACCCATAAGAATTGGTAGATTGGCCAAGTGAAATGGAAGAGTATTTTGAATTTGAAGAGATAGAGGACCTTGATAGAGTGAGACAAGGCTGAAGTACATTCCTTAATATGGTGGAGAGAAGTCCAATTAGAAAGGGGAAGGAGATGAAAATAAAAATGGTGGATAAATTAAAAAGACAATTTATTCCTGTAGACTATGAATTAGACTTGCTCAAGAGGATTCAAGGTTTGAAGAAAGGAAGCAAAACTATTAAAGAATACACTAAAGAATTCCATAGAACTCTTATAAGTACTACACATTCAGACAAAACAAAGAATTTTTTTTGCAAGATACATAAAATGGTTGAGGTCAAGCATTCAATAAGAGATAACACTTGTTAGATTTGTGACAATGGAAGATGCTTATCAAATAGAATTGAAGATAGAAGAAATAATGAATAGAGAATTTGATAATAAGCAAGGAGGAAGGAGTAAAACAAATGATCAGAAAAATGAGGATAGAAATAAGAAAAATGAAGACCAAGGTAGCATAAAAAAACATAATAATGAAGAATTTTATGGTTCACGAGATCAAAATCAGACGGGTAGAGGAAGATTGGGTAGAAGTTTCAGAAGTGAAACCTTTAGTGGGGCTTGTTTAAAGTGTGGAGAAGAAGGTCATAGGGCATATGACTTCCCTCATGAAGAGGAAATGACAAGAAGAAGAATTGAAAATCAGAATAGCGCAACAAACATAAATGGAGAAGATGCTAAGTCTTTGCACTCAGAAGAGGAAGATGATGGAGAAGTGCTTGTTTCAAGAAGAGTCGTGATGAATGAAGGAAAAGAACCAGATCAAAGGAAGAGCCTGTTCAAAACAAGATGTAAATGTGAAGGTAAAGTTTGTAATGTTATTATTGGTGGTGGTAGTACCGACAATCTTGTTTATGAGGAAATGGTAAATAATTTGTATTTGTAAAGAAGAAGGCACCCACATCCATACAGGATTTCTTGGTTGCAAGATGATCGTAAAGTTCTAGTAAATGAACAATGTCTAGTAATATTTAAGATAGGTGATTATCATGATGAAGTTTTATGTGATATAATGCATATGGATGTTTGTCACCTATAATTGGGAAGGCCTTGGAATTTTTATAGGTGTGCACTGCATGATGGGTATGCTAATACATACTCCTTGTTGAAGGATGAAATCAAACACAAGTTGAATCCCTTGAGTAAGGAAGAAGGAAAGATATGTAATTAAATTGGAAAATATTTGATTCATGGAGTTAAATAGTTAGTGGAAGAGGATGAGGAAGAATATTTTGATTTTCTGATGCAAGTTGTAGTAGTATGTATTGCACTCAAGAAAGGTAAAGTGAAGGTTTTGGTGGAGAAAGAAGAGGTAAAATCTGATTTTTGTGAAAATATTGTTGCTGATTTATGTGAGCAAGATAATATTTGTGTAGAAGAATATATTGCAGCAATAAGTACATTAGATAATGTAGGCATTAAAGCTATAAGCAAGGAAGAAGGTGAGAAACTGAATGTTGATTTGTTTGGTGAGATGCCCTTTATATTAAAGTTGATGATTTCTCATTTGAAAAAGAGATTTGTATGGATGATAGTTTATTTCAGGATGGAAGGGAAGAATAATTTGATTGTGTTTGTGACATTGAATTAGATATAGAGGAGGGAAATAGAAGGAATTATTATTTTGATTGTGTTACTAATGATTAATTTGCAGCTGAAAATTGCTTTTCAGGAGATATAGGAGAGGGGGAACACATGAAGAGACTACATGAAGAGGTAAGAGAGAACATTCATAAAATGAATTTTCATTACAAAACATGTGCTGATTTGAAGAGGAGATACAAAGAGTTTCAATTTGGTGATGAGGTGATGGTTCATTTGAGAAAAGAGAGGTTTCTAGTGGGAACTTACAACAAGTTTTAAATGAGGAAGATTGGGCCTTGTCAAATTGTGAGAAAACATGAATCGGGTAATGCTTCTGAAGTAGAATTGCCAAGTGAACTCAATATTTATCTTGTTTTCAATATTTCTGATCTAACCATGTTTCATGAGTATGAAAATTATGAAGGTTTAGTAGATGTGCAGCAAAAAACATCAACATCAAGTTTAGGGAAAGAGCAGATTGAAGCTATTCTTGATCATAGGGTAAGTAAGAGCACTAGAAGAAAGTAATGCATGGATTACTTGGTAAAATGGATTGGAAGGCCTGTTGGGGATGCTTCTTGGTTGTCTGAAGCTGAAATTTCTCATCTTGGATATCCTCTTGGAAAGTGATGAGATCACTTTTCTTCTATTGTGGGTGTCTGATGCAGGATCATCCATGGCACAATGGCTATCATGTGTCAACAAAAGAGGTTCAAATTTTGTTGTAATTTTTTTATGAATTGAATTTCATTTTTTATCTTGTGAAATTTTTATTTTGTTGTTAATTTGAATGTCATGACATATTGTAATTTGAAAATTACAATTTAGAGTAAATTTGGGTCAAAACAGGATAAGGTGACATAGTGGAGAATATGTTTTAAATGAAAAAAAATCCTGAAAAAAAAGAAAAAGAAAGGATGGGTTTCTTGGAGACCACTAATTTCACTTGTAACTCAAAATTTAAAATTCCTTAACTCCTAAAAAATAGGGAATCAAGAGGTGGGCACCCAAGTTTAGAAAAGTTGATTTTTGCTTTCATGGAAAAATCAAGAAAGCCATCAAAGCATTGCCAACCATTCACAACATATTGTGGAGTTTTAAAAGCATATTTATTCAATTTGATTAATGTAAATTAAGTTAACTGGGAGTTACTAGAGATGGGTGTGTATTTTTTGAAGAGGGGTTTGAAATGACAAGAAATTAAAATGAAATGTGCTCACATTTCATTTCAAGGTGGATTGGAGTTGTTTAATGAAAAATCAATTTCATTTTTGAAACAAGTTTTCCAAAGAATATAGGAGAAAGAGAAGAGAAGGGTGTATAATACCTCCAAGAAGATGATTTCATGGTGTTTTTGTATATTGGGGATTAATTACAGAGTTCTGAACATCACCCTTTGTTGCAGATTTTTTGTATTAGGTTGTTGTGAGAAGTTTTGTTGTTGCAGGTGCTGGAGAGTATTTTGTGTTGTAAGGGTTTGATTTTCTGTTACAAATCCTTTTATTTTTATATTTTCTTGGAGTATTGTAAGGGCTTGTTGCAGCCATAGACCTTTTGGTTTGATTGCAATTTTATTTGAATAGATTAAATTGATATTGGAGTTGTTGGTTGCAAGTTGAAAATCCGAGTTTCATATTGTTGCAAAGAATTTATTTTTATTTTGTGAAGTGTTTCTCAGTATTGTGTGAGCTATTTAGAATTAGTTTCCATTGAATAATATAATTTTAATGAGCTCCATACATTAGAATATGAAAATAAGATAAGAGAAATGTTACACAAAGAACACTATCTCAATGAAACAATAAATCCACCACAAATACTCCAACACTCTTGTAGCCTTGTTTGAAATATTGCAGATGCCTTTAGCTCACTACCTTCAGAAGTCCAACACTTTGAAGTTCGCATTGTTTTGCACAAATTCAAATCTATACTTTTTTAATTTGCATCACATTTTTCACTCACATCTATCTTAAGATATTCCAAAAAAACCACTCTTATTTATATCATCCTCAACCTTGAAAACCTTCTCCAAGGTTGTCAACACATCCTTTACATTTAAAATTTAAAATTAGTTTGGCACCCAAAAATTCCCATGGTGGATAAGAATGAAGGAGATCCATACAAATCCTTAGTTAGGACCCAAATTCTTCTTAACACACCTCAACATGCTTCCACGAACTTCGAAATTTCTTTGCATGTAGTGTTAACACCAGTCAGCCATGATCAATGCTTCATTTCCCATATCTTTAGAGAGGGAAATTATCTTGCTGATGTTTTTGCTAACATTAGGGTTAATGAACATATGGTATGGGAAGGTAATGACCCCCTCCCATCAAAGTCCTTACAAGTTAAATCATGATTTACAAATGTGCTAAGGAGGGGGATCTTTTCATCATTAGGTTGAATCACATGAGAATTATTATTATGTGGCAGATTAAATCTAGGTGTGATCTCCATTCTGGCTTCTCCTTGTGTTTTTTTTTTATTTGACTATCATACATAAGGAGCGTATTTCAAGATTAACTATTGTTCCCTTCCACCTTACCTCTACCACACAGATTGTGGGTGGCTCTAAGGATTTAATATTCTCAAGGATTCTTCTAATTCTTTGCAAGTCTTTCAAGCTATTATGGTTTTTGGCTAATGTGATCATGGGTGGTGAACATAATAGATCTGAACCTATTTCCTGTGACTCCTTGAAGACCAATGAGAAATTTTGGGAGCAGTTGTAGATTGGGGGAGTTACTCCATACATGGAGAGACTCCATGGGAATGACCCTAAGATGAAACAGGCCTTCATTCAGGGATGGAAAAATAGAGTGTTGAAGCTTGGTGGGACTGAGTTTAACATTACTAAAGATCTTATTGCTAAAATTGCAGGTCTTTCAATCGAGGGAAGGAAAGTTTACAGAGATAAGGATTCGAGTGCAGCCATGGAAATTTTATTCAAGGATGATGAAAGGAATAGATTGGAGAAGGTGAAATTGTTGAAAATGAAGTGAAAACTGAGGTAAAAATGTAGCTTAAAATTTGTAAATCCTGTGTAACTGTACATTCAATTTTAGTATTCTTTGTCACAATTCCTTGTGTATGATTAATCTTGAATTAGATCAATTTTAATGTTGTAGAAAGTAGACAAAATATTGCAAGAGAAATATAAGACAGAATAGAAAGTACACAACATGTATGTGGATAAACCCTTTCGAGAAAAACTCCACTAGGATTTGGTCTTGCTTGTGTTATTTAACCTTTGAAAAGATTACAATAACATTGATTCAATTCTCCTTGATATTGTTCCTTGTTCTTCAACATGATCTAACCATCTCCTCCAAGGAGATCACATGCATCATAACATATTTAAACATCCTAGTCTCAAGAGAATAAGTACCATGCCAAAATCTAAATGTGTATCAAGAGTAAACCATAAAATAATAGAAACCACTCTAAACATAAAAACCATATCTTCAATCACATGCATACCAGTGATGCATCTACATCACTACCAACAACATCAACAAGACATAATATTATGGTTCCTCTTGCCTTCTCATCAAGCTTAGCCCAATCCTTGTCTGACATAGATGTAGGTGTCTTTGTCTTATTACCTACAACTGACCACTAATCCCTCTCTTCAAGGAGATCTTCCATTTTTAGTTTCCAAATATCATACCCAGACCCATTGAACCTTTCAATATCTAAATGAGAAGTATAAGCCATTGCAACACACTAATTTTACAAATTAGAAATTGACACAATATTAAAAGCTCCCACTATAGCCAAACAACATTCAAAATTTTAAGAGAAAGGCATCCCAAACTCTACCCAACCATTAGCTCTAATACCAAATGTTGAAAATGAAGGTAAAACTATAGTAAAAATGTAGCTTAAAATTTGTAAATCCTATGTAACTGTAGGTTCAATTTTAGTATTCTTTGTCACAATTCCTTGTGTATGATTAATCTTGAATTAGATCAATTTTACTGTTGTAGAAAGTAAACAAAATATTATAGAAGAAATATAAGACGAAATAGAAAGGACACATCATGTACGTGGAGCAACCCTTTCAGGAAAAAACTCCACCAAAAGTTAGTCTTGCTTGTATTATTTAACCTTTGAAAAGATTACAATAACATCGATTCAATTATCCTTGATATAATTCCTGGTTCTTCAACAAATCTTCTTCACAACCTGCAAAATTTTCTCACAAAACTCTCTCATACAATTGCTGCAATAATAGACAATATTCTTGCTTACAAAATCATAAGAGCTATCAAATATATAATCACAAAGCCTCTTGAGAAAATCCATGCCTAGGGTTGCCAAGTTGAGTTCAAACATGTATGAATAAGTCAAACATGACTCTCCCTCAAAGTTGGTGCACAACACTGAAGTGTTAACCTTGTAGTTGTCAAAAATATATTATGCAAGCTCATCCTCAAAGTAGGTGCCCAAAATGGGTCCCACTTAATTGAGAATTATATATATATTTTCCATGCAACAGTTGCAACTCAAAGATGCCAACTTGGGCACCCAAGGTGGGCCCAAGTTAACTTTATCTAACTGAAACATATCTTTCACCAATTCATGCAAAACAATGTGCATGCATGATCCTTCATATGTTAATTGAATGTATCCACCTGTTATATGTCCATGCAACTCAAGTCACTAAAGTTAACTAAAATGCAACTAAAGATAACTTAAACATTACTAAACTCAACTCAACTCAACTAAACCTCAATCCCTATTTCATAGGAACTCAACATGCATAAAGAAAAATCCCTATTTTGTAGGAACCTAAGATGTTTTTTTGAACTGTACTCAATTCACCAACCAATTAACTAAACCAAGATGTATCCCATCTCCCATGTAGGCACCCATGTGCTTCCATTTTGTAGGAGCTCTCACAAGGCATCCCCACATGCTCCTATCATTTAGATATAACTACAAATGTCAAATTAAATTTTTATTTCATTCCAAATTAATCTCTTCCTAATCCTAGTGTTGTGTAAAAAATTCCAAGGACTTAGGAGATACATGAAATATGATTAGAATGCAATTAAATGGTGTAATACCCCTCCGTTTTGCTTCTATTTTCATGTTGTTTATGCTTTGCTTGGATTACAGCTACTGAGATACTGGACATATTTTATTATGATATTTTGATCGCTACTCTTGAGCGACAAACTATTACTATGTGATGTGATTATCTGTTTTGATTTTACATGCTTTGATGAATGAATCCTGACAGTAGAATTATCATGTGGTTAGTTATGAAACTTTTGTTATGACGTTAGTGTCAGTTTTGGATGAGTGTATTGGTGAAGAAGACGGAATTGCATCACTCGCTTGCGAGCGCCCTGCGATTCCGAGATTTCTTCTTCACGGTGTGAATTATATACTGCATATATTATGTTGATTATTTGATTACAGGTTGCAGGTACATGACATCGACTCCACCTGGTTCCACAGGTTTGAGTGTGTCGATCCAACGGTTAAGTTGAATGTGAGACAGTAACTTGGTAACATGTGTCAGGTCTACACCCTAGCCTTAGTGTGTCGTCAGCTCTGATGTTTGAGTCATGTTAGATCTTATTGGATGCTTTTGTAATGTTTCAAAATGTGTTAACCCTTTCAATTGGTCTTTTGAATATTGCTTTGGCTGGAAGAAATGGTTATTTTATAGTATTTTATATTTTGCTCTTTGGTTATATTTAAATAAGATTTTGGAAATTAAACTTAAATTATTTATTTAATTAAATTTAAATCTCAAGGGATTAAATTTAATTATTAAATAATTGTAAGTAGGCTTACTAAAGTTGAATTATTTAATTTAATTAAATTTAGATCTCATGGAGTTGGATTAAATTAGTAAATAATTGAAAGTGGGTTAGTTTTGTTAAAATATTTATTTAATTAGATTTAAATCTCAAAGGATTAAATTTAATTAATAAATAATTGTGAGTAAGTTAATTAAAGTTAAATTGTTTATTTAATTAAAGTTAAATCTCTTGTGTTTGAATTTAGTTATTAGATAATTTATAATAATTATGTAATAGTATTTGATTTTAAAGTTTAAATTAAATCAAAAAGGGAATATTGAGAAATTAGAATTTTAATTAAAAGTCAAAAGTTAGGGCTTTTGGAAAAGAGGGAAATTAAATTAACTTGTAAATTCAACTTTTGCATTTGAAAGTGAATTAGGGTTACATTAGGTTATTTTGGAATTGTTATTTTATAAGTTTAGGGCAGAAAATTTGGGGATTTTCTTTTCTTGCTTCATTTTTGGACAGGCAGGAAAATTGTTGGAGAAATTTTTGATGAAAGTTTAAGAAATTATTTCTGGTTGAAGAATTAAATTGAAAAGGGAGAGAAATTCTATAAAGAAGGTGGAATTAGTAGATTGAAGCTGGCTGGAAATCTCTTGGCATTGTGGAAAAAGAATTGTGAAGAGCTCAAAGGAAAGCCTGCATCAATAATCTTGGTGGCTGCAAATAACCAGGTTTTCTTTTCTATTTCTGGTATTAATATTGCTAGTTTATCCTAGTTTGTTTAAATTTGAAGAAATTTGCAAATGGGGAATTTTCTTGAAAACCCTAGGTTAAACTCCATTATTTTGATATTCAGATTCATTTATTTTGGAAATGCAATCCCTATTAGAAAGATGGTGGAAGAGAAAACCAGATTTTTGAATCATTATTCTTGTGTCATTGAAATTTTGAAAAACACAAAGGAAAGGGAATGGTTTTATTGTTTTCTGAATTTAATCTTTGTTGGAAAGTTTGCTATGGTTGCAAAAGAAAATCATTTTCTGGTTGTTTATACATTTTTTCTTCAATTACCCTAGCTTTGAAAATTCTGGAAAAAAAAATTACATGTATAATAATACACATTGCATATACCATTTTCTGGAAATGATATATACAATCCACATTATTATACATATAAAATTTTTGTTGTTTAAATTTTATTATGCCATTTTTATTTGGCCGCGTACGGCCTTGGCATATCGTACCTGTGTACGAAATTAATTTCGTCCGAAATCCTTTTGTTCCGTCCGAAACTGTTGTCATTCGGAATTTTTTATTTAAAATTTTTATTTGTAATGTTTGGTGGGGGCTCGGCCCCCACCGGTTTTTATTATGTACAGTGGGTACGCAGTACCCACTGCACAGTGCGCCACCCGTATGGGGGACGCACTGTCCAATGGGACTGCGGCCCCCATGGACGCCGGCCGCTGTACGCTTTGTACAGTCGGCGCAGGGTCCGCGTCAGTGGCAGGGTACGCCGACCGTAGGACAGTCTGCGGACTGTCACATCCGCCTATGTTTTTATTTTTAATTTTTTTTTTATTTATGTTTTTTTTATTTTTAATTTTAATTTTATTTAATTTATTTTCAATTTTAATTTTAATTTGGTTTAAATTTTTTTTAATATGATATTTAATTTTTTTTATATATAGTATATATATATGCTTTTTATATTATATATTTAAATATATATGATATTTAATATATATGTATATTGTTATGAAAATAATTAATGTTTTATATTAAATTAGTTAACCTTATTAGAATGAATTTTTTTATATAGTGGATTTATCGAATCAAATGAGAAGGGAGATTTTTCTTTTATAACGAATATTAGTTATATGCATGAGATTTCTTTGTGGAGGTTGTAGTTAAATATCTTGTTAAACATAGAAGCATCCTCCAACTAAACAACTAGTTATAGCTAAGTTTATCACTCTCATGATTTAATTCAGTTGAAAAGTTTAAGTTTTGATGAAGAATTATTGTTCAATTTAAAGTATAGAATGGAATAGTTCCTCTTTGTGAGAAACATTAGATTAGGAACATGGTTTTAGAATAACCAAATGTAGTATTTTCTTTTCCAATGCATGAGTTCATTGATGTATCCTTAAATGAATATTTTGTGATTGATTATTGTGTAGTTGGGTTGTAAAGTCTTCCAGTTACACGTGAGTCATTCCCTTATTATATTATTGCTTGATTTCCCTTGGGTTGTGTTACATTCATCTTGTCCTCCTAGTATTGGAGTAGAATTCTTTGTGTTGCCTCCTAGGATTGGAGAGAGTTTTATTGTTGCAATCTTTGTAGCACTTGAGTAACCCTTGGAGTTAGTTCCGTAGTGTGTTATCCAATTAGAAGAGTGGCTTTTGTTAGGGGCCAGAGCCCAAAGAGGTAAACCGGGAAACCTTTAGAAGTGATTTTAACAACTGAAAACTAAAGTAAATATACTTAGCATATTAGGATGTAGTTCACATTAACCAAGGTAAGTTAACCTCACTCACAGGCACAAGGGTTTGTTTAGACTTGGGGTGAGTGAGAAGGCCTAGAATGGCAAGATCACTATCTCGTCCCTATGAGAGATAGATGATTCCGCTTGAGTTTGTATGAGTGTCGGGGTTCGATTGAGGCTACCAGGATTTCCGGAGCCTATGAAGAATGCCCAGAGGATATCTCATGACAAACCTTGTGATGACACTCTGTCTAGGATAACACCGTGTGTTATGTTGTGCATATGTTTCTTTTAGCACACTTGATCATATTATGTCTGGAAGCATTGTAACCATGATTAGAGTTTTGACTTTATTGTGCATATGTGTGGTTGAGTCAGTTTTTATCAGTATGAGTTTGCCTTTGGTTTGAGGTGGTAGGTTTCTCATCCATGTTACTTGGTTACTATCTCCTAGCATGGGGGTTGGTCCTTCGGGTACCACATGGTTGGGTGGAACATGCACCATAACCGTTGGGTCCCCTTGATCTTCAGTACTTGGTGGCGAGACTTCTTGATGGACATCTCTCTTTGCTTACTTTAGGATTCTTGTACTTAGTATCTCATATGTAATAATGTTAATTTTACCCCTCTTGTGTATGAGGTGGATCTTGTAATATTCAGACTTATGTATTTATACTCATTCTGGGAATGAGGATTGTAATAGACCTTTATAACTGATTTATATAAATGAATGCTTTATCTTTATCTTGTACTTTTCTTTGATGTAAAATGTTATTACTTGTGTATTTATTTTCAATGTATTTTTTTATGTTGTTGGTTAATGGGGTTTATGTAATCTCAGTTATGTAACCCTAGGGGAGGTTGTCAATTTAGTTGAACATGTGGGTTTAATTCACTTCTTTTACTTCTTTTAAAAAAAAAAATTAGTACGCTTGTTTAGTGAATTGAAAATTACTCTAGGGTTGCGTGGCGGGGCATTACAAATGGCATGCTATTCCCAACATTCTCCCACTTGACATTATACATTGCAATTATTCTAAACAAGGAATAATTTAATGTAAATCAAGTGCAAGACTCAAGGCCAATGGACTTCCTGCACCACAAGAAATTTTCTACAACATTGATCAAAGTGTCAACTTTCTCAATCAATAACTTTCCCAAGTCTCTATGGTATCCATGAGCACCCACCAATCAATCCATGCCAACTTCAAATGAAAATTGCATAATCATGAAGCTCCAAGCAAATGATTAATAATCAAAACCAAAGAAAAAATTATATCCTCTCCAAATTTCATGAAGATAACAATATCCTACCAAAGCTCCCACTGAACTATAATATCAAGCTATGCATGACAACCAAATAAACATCAAACCATCACTATAAAAATACTCCCACTGAAACATGTAACCAAGCTATCCATGGCATCATGATAACCATCTTCTAAATGAAGATTATCCATGGCCTCAACACATCAAATAAACTGTTGTTAACGATACAACTCCCAAAAGGTCAAGTATAAACCATAATCTTTAAACCAAGAAGATTGAACTCAAGGTAACCATCCCCATAATTGGAAATCAGCCAATAAACCATGTCATAACATCTCTCAAAATGAATCCTCCAAAACTAACTATCCATATCTATGAAAGATAAAACATATAAACTCATGCTAAACCATCCTTTAATGAGTCTCCATAATCAACCATGAATCAAATCAATTCCATGAGAAATAAAATCATGAATCATAACACATCTGAAAAATATAATGGGCAAATACCTCTCACATAAAGAACTATCGAGTGTGTTGAACTCGAGTCCAACCAAGGGGTAGGCTTCTCGGTCTTTTACTATTGAAAAATATTTTCTTACAAGTAACCATTCCAACATATATCTCTTACCATAAGAGAACTCAAACCTCACCTATTTCTCCAAGTATCCATGAGTACTTTTAACCAACCAATCCATGCCAACTCCAAACGCAACACAACACCATCATGAAGTAATCAAGCAAATGATTAATGTACCCAATAAAAAGATAACTTCACAAGATCAATTTCAAAGCTCCAATCATGAATCAGGAACATAAACATGCAACATGATCTAATTGTCTCCTCTTTAATGCCTCGCCATGCAACCTTAGAGGAAGCTTCAATTCACAATAAAACCGTACTAGTTTTTTTTATTAAAGTGAATTAAACATATATGTTCATCTACAATTGGTAACATCCCTTAAGGCTACGTAACCGAGATTAAATAAACCCAACTTGCAT
Source organism: Sequoiadendron giganteum (assembly GCA_007115665.2). Classification (NCBI taxonomy): domain Eukaryota; kingdom Viridiplantae; phylum Streptophyta; class Pinopsida; order Cupressales; family Cupressaceae; genus Sequoiadendron; species Sequoiadendron giganteum. The sequence continues at coordinate 405,215,723 of CM021102.1, read as the reverse complement.
CAATAAAAACCATTGAATTTAATTACAATAAGATATATGCATCTAAACAATCATATAGATACAACATAACATAATGAGATAAACATCCAATATATAAATTCATTAACTTAAATGACTGGTTACATCTCTCATTCCCAGAATGAGGCAATAGTAAAAATGTGTTATAATTACATAATTCCACCTCGCAAATACAATAGGGGTAAAATAAATTCTTACAAATAGAAATAATATAATGCTTGAGTTAAAACAAGAATCCGCGAGTTGTCCAACTAGATGTCTCGCCACCGAGTATTGAAGATAAAGGGGAACCCAACGGTGTATGGTTCATGTTCCACCCAACCAAGTGGTACTCGAAGGCCCTCCCCCATGCTAGGAGATAGTAACAATGTAACATGGATAGTATCTACAACCTCTAACCATAGGAAGAATCATACCAAATCATACTGACACAACCAAACACATGAATCAACACAAGTACAACTCTCACATCACTGACATAGGTCACATTGCTTCCAGACATATAATTTGATCAAGTATGATAAGAAATCCATACACACATAACAAAAACCAATGTCGTCCTAGACAGAGTGTCATCACACAATTAGTCATGAGATCTCCTTTGGGCATTCTTCATAGGCTCCGGTAATCTTGGTGACCTCAACCAAATCTCGGCCCTCATGCTCACTCATGTGGAATCAAATACCTCTCGTAAGTACAAGATAGATGAATATTCCATTTCAGACCTTCTCACTCATCCCAAGTCTAAACGAGCCCTTGTGTCTATGAGTGAGGCTAAATTATCTTGAATAGTGTGAAATGCATCCTAATCATCTAAGTACATTAATTTATTTATCACTTGATTAAATCCCCTCTGAAGGTTACCTAGTTTACCTCGTTGGGCTTTGGTGCCTAACAAAAGACACTCTTCTAATTGACAACACACTATACAAAACTATACTTCAAGGGTAACTCTAGTGCTTACAAACTAGACAACACATTATCTCCTACTCTAGGAGGCAACAAATAATCAAACTCACTCCAAACACTTGTTGGAAACCAATCACATAATGCACTACCCAAGGGAAATACAAATGGATGACATCACATTTCGACAACCCCCATCCTCTAAGATCCTCTAGAAGACTTACAATTTTGGTCTAATGCTTAACCCATTTCCAAAACAAGGACACAGAGGAAATAATTTTAACAAGGCAATAGCAAGGAAATTATCTATTTTTTTTGGATATACTGAATCCATTTCCCTTTCCTATTTTATTCACAGTAAAAATAGCAGTTGCCCTTTCAAAATATTTGAAATAACTAATAAATTGCCCTTTCTATTTATAGAGAAAAGAAAGACTAGCTTGAATTAATAAATCAAATCCATTGTTTACTTTTTAAAACAACATAAATCCATCTATAGTTTATTTCTTCAATTTTCCAATAAATCATTAAAAAATATCACCTTTTGAAATAAAACAATTTAAATATAAAATATACATACATAATTATATTTTAAGTTATATAATTACATATATACATTTATAATATATATATATATTTATTAAATATATAATTGATATACACTAAATATACAACACATATATTTATATATATAAATATATATACACATAATATATATGTATATATAATACTATATAAATATATCACATTGAAACACCAAAATCCAAAAGTGAAAGGCAAACGAGGCTAAATATACAATTCACACCCTTACCAATTTAAGGGTTTTGTATATATAAAAGGAAAGGGAGAGGGGACGCGACTGTACCTTCGTCGCTCCCCAAGCTCCCATGAAGGTGGGTGAGGGGAGGTGTGGAGGGGGTTTCCCTCCACACAACCACTCCCATATGGGGCCAGCTGTGGGGAGGTAGATCCTCCCCAAGCCCCCGAACCAAGTTCACTAAGAAATAAAAAAAATAGCTAAACACAAAATTCACTTTTCTCAATACTGCATTTTTTTCCTTAAACAAGGGCATCGTACGGACGATGAATTTCACAGTTGAATCAAAATCCATCATAATAATATGTATATATATTATATGTATATACATATGTATATACATATGTATATATATATGAAACAAAATGTATATATACATATGTATGTATATATAATGTATATATTTAAAAAATTCAATTCAATTTAATAATCAAATTGGAGAACTTTTTTCAAAACGTTCATCTATAGGTGAAATTATAAAATTTTCCAGAGAATATCCCAAACTTACAGAGGATTTAAAATTAAATCTTTCAACAAACTTTCTCAATTTCATGCACAAATAAAAGAACAAGGAAACTATGAAAGATCTAGGTTACTTTCCAGAAGCTTTCAACAAGAAAATCCTTTAGGTTTTTCCACTGCAATATATATAGAGGATTTAAAGTTTAATTCATTTTTTCTACAGAGGTTTAAATTTTCTAAACAAATCTAAGTGTTGTTTTTACCTCTAAGTTTGATTTAATGTTGAATCTATCAATTTCCTCAAATGAATTAAATCCTAACAAAGATTTCATAATTTCCCTAAAGAAAACTTCATTGCAACAACAAAAGCTTTTAAAAAAAAAATTCTCTAACAACAAATCCTTTTCCTAAATGGATTTAACAAAAAATTCTTTAAACACTACAATTTCAAATGTAAATTCTAAATAATAATAATAATAAAGAAGAAAACCTAGATCAAGAAGCTTCAGGTAAATAGAGAATTTGATGTCGAGCCTCCTCCAAAGCTTCCACAACGTCTATCCAGCAAATCTAGTGATTCCAACCAAAGAAGTATCCAAAAAACACAGCAAGAAAAATAAGAACAAATCCAATACAATCCTACAGCCAAGAATTCCCCCAAAAGAAAACCTTTGTGTATTTTCCAAAAATATCCCCCTTTTCAAAAAATATCCTCACACCCATGAAGAAGCTTTCCTCTTTCCAAAATTCTCTCCGTGAATAAACTTTCAACAAACTCTTTATTAAATTTAACTCTCACATGCTGGCATAATTGAAATATCTTCTAACAACCAAATCTAATATTAATTTAATTTAATAATTCTAAATAATTAATTAATTCCAAAATTGAAACTAATTTCCACCAAATAAAGTTAAATTCAAAGATGATTTTTATTCTATTATTTCTTTTAATTTCTCAATCATAAAATTTAATTAATTAATTTTAATTATTTCATAAATAAATTCAACCCATTGGATTAAATTTAATTAATTAAATAAATTTAATTTAATTAATTAATTTAAATATAAAATTCTATCCACAATTTCAATTTTAATTAAATAAATAACAACATTAAACAATGCAATAATTCTAAATATTAATTTCCATGATCAAGAACCTGTCATAATAAATTAACATTAAAACATTGCAATTAATGACTCAACAAACATGACTGACGACACACTATGGCTAGGGTGTAGACTTGACACAAGTTACCTAGCTACTATCTCCCATTCAACTTAACCATTGGATCAACATGCTCAAACCTGTGAAACCAGGTGGAGTCGATGTCATGTACCTGCAAACCTGAAAACCAAGTAAACAACATCATATATAAATAAACAACATAAAATACACACCGTGAAGAGGAAATCACGGAAATCGTAGGTGCTCACAAGCGAGTGATGCGAACCCGTCCGCTTCACCAATACACTCATCAAAACTGACATTTCCATCATACTCAATAATCTCATAAGCAATCACATGTTATATCAACTAACACCATTACACCAATTAAAGAATTTAAAATAAAATGTCAGATAAACCACATCACATTACAAAATAGTTCATCGCTCTATAAGTAGCGATAAAATAACACACATGATAAAATATGCAAAGTGTCATAGTATCTGAAACCAAAACAAATCATAAAAGTTGTCTGAACAGGAAGCAAAACAGAGGGGTATTACATCCTCAAAGGAGATCACATGCATCATAACATACATTTAAACATTCTAATCTCAAGAGAACAAGTACCATGCCAAACTCTAAATGTGTATCAAGAGTAAACCATGACATAATAGAAACCACTCTAAACCAAGAAACCATATCTTCAATCACATGAAGATATCCATACCAGTGATGCATCTGCATCACTGCCAACAATATCAACAAGACATAATCTTATGGTTCCTCTTGCCTTCTCATCAAGCTTAGCCTAATCCTCATTTGACATAGATGTAGGTGTCTTTGTCTTATTACCTACAGCTAACCATTGAACTCTCTCTTCAAGGAGATCTTCCATTTTTAGTTTCCACATCTCATACCCAGATCCATTGAACCTTTCAATATCTAAACGAGAATTAGAAGCCATTGCAGCACACTAATTTTACAAATTAGCAATTGACACAATATTAAAAGCTCCCACTATAGCCAAAAAGCCTTCAAAATTTTAAGAGAAAGGCGTCCCAAACTCTACCCAACCATAAGCTTTGATACCAAATGTTGAAAATGAAGGTAAAACTAAAGTAAAAATGTAGCTTAAAAATTGTAAATCTTGTGTAACTGTAGATTCAATTTTAGCATTCTTTGTCACAATTCCTTGTGTATGATTAATTTTGAATTAGATCAATTTTAGTGTTGTAGAAAGTAGACAAATGATTATAGAAGAAATATAAGACAGAATAGAAAGGACACAACATGTACATGGAGAAACCCTTTTGGGAAAAAACTCCACCAAAATTTGATCTTGCTTGTATTATTTAACCTTTGGAAAGATTACAATAACACTGATTCAATTCTCCTTCATATGCTTCCTTATTCTTCAACAAATCTTCTTCACAACCTGCAATATTTTCTCACAAAACTCTCTTATACAATTTCTACAATAATAGACAATATTCTTGCTTACAAAATCATAAGAGCTATCAAATATATAATCACAAAGCCTCTTGAGAAAATCCACGCCTAGGGTTGCCAAGTTGAGCTCAAACATGCATGCATAAGTCAAACATGACTCTCCCTCAAAGTTGAAACCCAACACTAAAGTGTTAACCTCGTAGTTGTCAAAAATATATTATGCAAGCTCATCCTCAAAGTAGGTGCCCAAACTGGGCCCCACTTAACTGAGCATTATAAATATCTTTTACATGCAATAGTTGTATCTCAAAGATGCCAACGTGGGTGCCCAAGGTGGGCCCAATTTAACTTTATCTAATTGAAAGATATATGTCACCAATTCTTGCAAAACAGTGTGCATGCACCATCCTTCATATGTTAACTAAATGTATCCACCTGTTATCTATCCATGGAACTCAAGTCACTAAAGTTAACTAATATGCAACTGAAGATAACTGAAACATAACTGAACTGAACTGAACTGAACTGAACTGAACTGAACTGAATTGAATTGAACTGAATTGAACTGAACTGAATTGAACTGAACTAAATTGAATTGAACTGAACTAAACTGAACTGAATTGAACTGAACTAAACTAAACTAAATTGAACCTCAATCCCTATTTTATAGGAACTCAACATGTATAAATCAAAATCCCTATTTTTTAGGAACCTAAGATGCATTTCTAAAGTGTACTCAATTCACCAACCAATTTACTAAACCAAGATGTATCCCATCTCCCATGTAGGCACCCATGTGCTCCTATTTTGTAAGAGATCTCACAAGGCATCCCCACATGCTATTATCATTTAGAAATAACTACAAATTTCAAATTAAATGTTTATTTCATTCCAAATTAATCTCTTCCTAATCCTAGTGTTGTGTAACACATTCCAAGGACTTAGGAGATACATGAAATATGATTAGAATGCAATTAAATGGCATCCTATTCCTAACATAAATGTGGGGGATACCTTTGCAACTCTATTAAGGTGATTTGGATAAACATTTTTGAAGAAGTTATGAGGTAATTTATGCTTGATGGGCATTTTTTATTTTATCTGAGTACCATTTTTTTTTACTCAATCATTTTAGGCATAAGAAAAAGGTTTCCTTTCCTTTTAATCTACATGTTTCCCTAGAGTGTAGTATTAGAGACTGTAGATGAAACCCCGAGAATCATGTTATCCACGAGGGTCTAATCCTCCTAATCTATAAGTATGCTAAGTCTTACATTGTGCCTGATCAACCTAAGAGGGTTACTAAAGGTCGACAGAAGAAGCTTGATTTAGAATATGACACTGGGTCTAATTTAGGGTCTGATGATGAGGAATACGATCCTGATTCAAATGCCTCCATGAAGGTCTATTAAGAACCTCCTGATTCAGAACAAATGTGATGGTTTGTGGTCTGGTTAATTAAGTTTGGGAGTCCTCTACTACCATGAAGCCTTCTGTGCAGACCCAAATTAATCAGCTTGTTGATGCAATGAAAAATTTCACTAATGAGATGTTGAAGATGATACAAGCCTTTGATTTGAGAATTGTGGTTCTAGAAGACAAATTGGATCGTAATTATCAAAATTTGGACAAGGTTGTTAATGTTAGTAAGTCTTCTATAAAAAATGAAGCTAAGGGTCTATGTTTCCTAAATGAGAAAGTGAGGAAGTGGTTGGGGGAAGCATCTGGCGGGAAGGATGTTGTTGATGATGTGGTCGACCTCCCTAGTGTTTTGATTAGAGGGGTTAGTGAGAAGGGTCCTTGTACTAAGACTCATAATAAAACCAATTTGAATGTTGGGATCCCTACCAAGGAGGTCACTGAGGTTATGAATGTGCACTAGAAGATTATTGATAGTGATATGGAAGCGGCTGATATCTTGAAGAACTTGTAGTCCCTTCTTGTTTTTTTTCCTCTTTTTGGCATCTGTTTTGTTGGTTTTTTGTTGCTTGTTGGGTTCTCATTATATCTTTGTTTATCTGTTGATGCAATGGTATTTTTTGTAAAGGGTTTTGGGGCCCCTTCAAAACTTTTTTTTTTATCTCTAATCAAAAACACCGGATCGACCATTACCCATGTTAAACACCATTAAAATATTAACTACACACTTCCTATTTGATCAAGACAAAACATGGACCACACAAATATCTTTTACATGATAAAGAGTAGTCCAAAAACCACCTGATATCTAATAAATATTTTTTTCAAACTCGCATCATATAAATTATTCAACCCAAAACACCTAGTTAACCTCACACACACTAGCACATGAAACACACGTTGTACTACACCAAATCAAGAGAAAAATTGAATTATGAAAGATATAAACAACATGAGAAGCTTGCTAGATCCACACAACCTAAAACCAAACTATGAAGAAATGTGGAGAAAATACATTTCTCCCAGACCATAGCAAATAACACTGAATACCTAGTTCACACACTGGTGAACATATCTCACTCTGCATAGTGATCTAGAAACCCAAACTCTAGATATAGAAATTAATGACAACCCTAAACAACATATCATATCTGCATAGGCATAGAATCAACACAGAAGAAATATGGAGCACATCTTAGAGCATGTGTTGAAAACATACACAATATTTTTTTCTTTGTTTATCAAATTTTCTCAAAAGCACTTGGAAACCAAGTACCAAAGATACCATTCCAACACATCTCTAGAAACTACAACATAAAGATAGTTCCATGTACTCACAATAGTTCCTCAATATCTCAACTATACATGCACACAAAATACAACAAATTATTTCCCTCTTTTTTCATAATTTTCTCAATATCCTCAACACCTTCATCATTCAACAACCTTCCTCAACACATTGTTGACATCAATGAAAAACTAGCTTGTTGAAATCAATGACAACACCTTCATACTTTCAGAAACAAATTTAATTCCTAATCAATCAAATCTAATATCAAACCTTCCCAAAGAATAACTAAAACCCCAACCCACCGTTATGGCTCTTTTATTGAAGTTAGTAGCTAAGTCGGTGTATGTGATCAATTTTGGTTCTCTCTAATATAGTGTAGGGGAAAGTGTTATTTATACCCTAGATCCCTTTTTCCCACATCACATGATCAAGTAGAAAAAAATAGGTTAATACAACTCATAAAATATTATTTTGTATGATATAACTCTATAGGATAAAAATAATCACACCTTCTTCATACCAAGTGCTAAATATATAGACCTAAGGAGGCTTTGAACACCACCATAAAACAATACCATGGGCCAAATAAAGTCTCGCAATAATAGGAAAAAAATGATTATAACCCACTACATGGAAGGGGTCTCAAAAATAGAAATTTAATCCTATTACATATTGGTAAATCATAGGTTCTATTATAATTTCAATAATATCACTTTCCCATTTATAGGTGATCCATGAGTGCATTAATTTATATTTTTATTACCTATCTTTAAAAAATGCTCTATAACACCCAATATTTGACCTCTTTCTATGATTCCTTTTATTCAACATCATTAAAATAATATCACATAATAAAAATAATAATATTAAACTAATATACAGGTCAAATCATCATTGGAATTCAAGTTATCCATCCTAAAAAAATTAAACACCTCACATTATACATTAGCTTACAATAATTTACTATCACACTATACTAACATTCCCCCATTTTATATTATACATTACAATGAAATATGTAGGAAATATTAAATGAATTATGTACATGATACAAGTCATGTGTATTCCATAAACTATGAGGATATATTCATGCTCCCTACTTTCATAAATGCATCTACAATATTAACCAAAGTGTCAAATTTTTGAATCGTGAACTTACCACTCTTCACTATCTAACAAAAAAGGATATTTGGCATTAATATTCTTTGTATGATCATGGTACATGGGATTATTTAATAAATAGATAGAACTCTAAATATCACATTTAATTTAAACAAAGGTAAAATTAGAATTGACCATTGAACATAATCCATATAATTAAATTAAATATTTAGAGATGTGTAGCAGCCATATTTAGTATATTTTTTGTATATAAATAAACCACATGAGATACCTATTACTCATTTAACTAATAGAACCACCAAATAGATAAAAGATATAGCCAAAAGTGTATCTCTAGCTATCCAAGTTACTTACCAAATATACAACAACAAAGCTTGGTATTTAAAATATATATTTCCACATTATTAGAAACATATAAAATTATCAATAAATATATATTTCTCACAAATCTCTAAATAACCTCAACAAAAGTCTAATTCTCTTTACCATGTTTAAACATATACTTGGTAAGATTCTCATAACTTGCATAATGTATAGTCTAGTATAATCCAATGTACTTTAATATACCAACAAAACAAGAATTAACGATCATCATACATATAATTAAAATACCCATTTTTATTTGGACACATATCCAATTTAAATTTAGTTCCTATAGGCAAAGGAATACTAACAATTTTATATCGAGTTGAAGTTGAAGCTACCTTTCTAGGCATCACGACTTCATTTGATAAAGGCTTTAAAAAAGTTTTGGTTGAGGGTGACTCCCTTAATATTGTTAAATGTTTACAGGGGATAAGTAAGCCTAACTAGACTATAGAGGATCTTATAAATGATTCTCTTGCTATTGCCAATTCCTTCAAAGATATTCGTTTTAGTCACATTTATAGAGAAGGAAACTCTTTAGAAATGTTTTTTTCTAACGAGGGTGTTATTATTATGAATTCCAAGATGTGGGAAGGGTATAATTCAGTACCCGATATTTCTCTTTCATTATTAAGATATTACAGTCAGGACTGTTCATGAGGTCGAGTGTGACAAGGGAGTAATTATTTCCCTCCCTTCCACAGGTTTTATGGGTATTTTTGTGTCCTTTCCCAATGTATTTCTCAAAAATAGAAACCTCTCAATTATAAGGTAGAGTGACAATTTTTTTAGGTTTCAGAAAGGTGTTTGCAAGAAGGCCATGGGGGGTGATCGAATCCATGTAGAGCCCATTTCCTGTGATAAATGGAGGAATAGGCTGAAGGTCTAGAGAGTTCTTTAAGGAGGAATAACGCCTTATATGGAGAGTATATGGAGAGGATTCATGGTTTAGACCATGAATCCTCTAATAAACCATGAATCCTCTAATATTTTCATCCAAATTTTACACAACAAAACCCTAATAGTTAATCGCATTGTCTTCCCCATTACAGAGGAGTTCATAGATCATATTATTGGATTGAGCTTATAGGGGAGGAAGTTTTGAAAAGAGAGGAAGGGAAATGATGATGCTATGGAATAGTTTTTCAAGGGAAAGGAGAAAGAGCATATTGTTAAATTTTCCTCCTAGGGCCATGATTGTCTATCAATAAAACCTATATGGGTTAAAGTTGCAGAGGTTATCATGAGGTATGTCACATTATATGGCCGCTTCATTTCTATTTTGGGGTTTCATTTTACATTCCTCAATCACTTCCATCACATGTTATTAATTTATTTTCTATTTTTTATTATTTTTTCTATGGATGTGTTAGTATATGCTCATCTGAATAATCCTCGTGCTCCTATCCTCCATGACATGTTCATTTTACTTATAATGGAACATGTGAAAGAAAATTCCTTGGCTAAATTGGTTAAGGGAAAATAGTTTGTTGTTGGGGACTAGCCGAAGGTGGTGGATTACTCTACAATAGATACAAGTATAGATCATGGTGAGGATGTTGACTGGAATATGGAAGAAGAGGCCAAGGTTCAATTTGTAGAATTCTCGTCCTCTTCTCTATTGGATTCAATACCTTAGAAAAGGAAGAAAGGTGGTAAGAAGAAGTGCTCTTCTAAGAACAAACCCAATAAGCAGATGCATGAACCCCAATGGTTTGGTGGGTCCAAGATTGGTGAGGATGATGATGTCTAGACCTCTTCACAAAGGGTGATGGTCCTAAATGGGGCTGTGAATGGTGGTGTTCCTATGGTGACTTGGGAGGTAGCCTCTCAGAAGCCTTTGACCTATGAACAAGTAGCTTCCAAGGATAAGGGTAAAGAGTGAAGTTTTGAGGTTGTAGCCAAGAATGTGGGTATAAAATTGGATAAGATCAAGTTTAAAGGTAGGTTTGACCTCCTTTCTAATGATTTTTCTTACCTAGATGATGAAACCTTGAAATAATGGATTTATTAGACATGGCAAGAAATGGTGCTACTTACAATTTTAAGTTGGCTAAATAGATGATGACTGAGTTTAACAAAGTAAACATTAATATTAGAGGCCCAAAGCAAAACCTTGCAAATATCCCTAATGGGTTGGCCTTTGATCTTCTTTTTGAAAGAATCATGGATTTGGAGAGCTTAGTCTTGGACTTTAAAACTGACTATGAAAAATCAATTTAAAGGTGTGGAGGATAAGGTGGTTGAACTTGAAAAGAACATTCAATTTTTTTTGCAAATTATCCACATGTCCATTAAGAACAAGGAAGAATCTATTAAGGTTATTTTGGAGAAGCTCAGTTCTTTTAGGGAGGATTAGATGGTTAAGTATTAGCTGGAGGATCCTCACACCAAAGATAAGGGAAAGAAACCTAGAAAAGAGGACAAGGGTCTTAGTGCAAGAACAAGGGGCAGTATGAAGGAATCATTCGAGGAAGAAAAGTAGGAGTTGGTTTCCATGGTTAATCTTCATTATAACTATGAAATGGAGGTTTCCAAAACCTTAAAAAATCTGAGATACTTGTTCTTTGTGTGTCTCTGTCTGATCTTTTGGTTAGCTATTTTTTTGTTGCTATTTGATTTGTCTACTCTATTGATCTAGCAACATTTTGGTTTTTTATCTATATTTTGGATACTATTTTAGTTGACTATTTTTTATTTGATAAGTAGGAAAAAATTTCCACGGCGTGTCAAATTATGATATTACTATCAAGATTCAATAGTGTAGTTTTTCAAGTCAAATTCATTGACCCAGGTTTCATAAGTAGGACCATTCATTATCATGAGAGATGGGATCTTGTGAATCGCAACTCATGAAACATGGGTCAATGAGTTTGACTCAAAAAAATACATGGTTGAATCCTGATAGTAATATCATATTCTATAGTTGCAACAATATTTTGATGCAAATGGTTTTGGGTCCCTTCAAAATGTGCTTTTCCCTATTAATCAAAACAATTTTATAATCATGGAATAGAAATCTCTTAGAAAATAGCATCAACATACTTACTATGATTAATCCAAATATTTTTGTGAACTTTTTCCCTACTACTTCCCATTCCCAAGATAAATTTTACTACCTATGTTTTTTTGTATCAAACACACCAAAATTTTCATTTTTAATCTCTCTAATCATTCTCTTTATATTACAAATTTAAAAAAATCATAAGAAATAAGGTAATAGTCAAAATGTGATCATTAATAAAGTTAATATACATAATTATTAATGTAAAGTTGATTAATTTAGCCGATAGTTTAGTTGATAGGCTATATTAAGCATGAGCTTCCACCCAGAAAGTTTTCTCATGCCGGGTATTTTAGTCGGGAAAATTTGTCGGGGAAACTTGAATGTCGGGAAACGTGGCTACCTAGGGGTAAAACCAATATTTGTTATGGTGAGTTTTAAATTTTGTTGGCATGTCTCTGTGTATTCACCGATCCACCTCATGCTCCTTGATCCTGCTACAAAGGTGCTTGGCAACCACGTCGGAGCTGCTTCATCATGGGAAAGGTTTGCTATTAAATTGCTTCAGACCTACATGTTGTTTAATGTGAATAGATTGAGGTGCCAGATATGGCGTGAATGGTTTGTGGTGCAGGAGCACCTTGACACAAAATGCTCTCAAAAGGAAATTTTTTTTGAAAATTTGAGCTTTCAAATGTAAAATCATGTAAGTCATTGTAAAAAGGTCTTGAGTGGGCATATTTAATGTATTTGAGTCATTCTAGGAGGTCAAAAAGATAGGAAAAAAATAAAGTTTGTAAAAATTCTAAAGTTGCCAATTTTGTACAAAGCAAAAGATGCAAAAAAAAGCAAAAAATCAGAAGTTGAAGATTCATTAAGGGAAAAATGATGAGATAGGTCGATCAAGGAAGTTAAAGAGTTAGTTATTGAATCTGAAACTTCTTTAAAAAGGATTGTAAAAGTTGAGAAAATGGGAATCAATTGTATTCTAGAGGAGACATTACTAAATAAAGGTCCCTATTTTTGAATTTCTGAGATTTCCTTCATTGTTTCTCTAATTGCACAATCCATATAGTAGCTTTCGGTCTTGAATTTTATTGCTTCAAGTAATATAGTGAGTGAGCTTTAATTTAGTTCCATTTGGAGGAGAATATTGAATACATTGTTTGTTTGAGTCAAATCTCTTGAACTCGGTCTGTAATCTCAGAACAAGGGTTTTGAGAGTCTTTTAAGTAAAATGAAGACTATGCCACCGAATTAGGTTAGGTAGATCATTGGAGTAAGATTAAATATGATGTATTAGGTTGTGTGAGAATTTATTTGTGCAGGGACAAAAGAGAATGCAAGATATTTGAGTTAGATTGCTGCTCCAAGTGAAAAAAACCAGAGTTTTCCATGCAAGAATTGTTGCTACAGTCAAAGAATGGAAGATATATTAATTTGAGACGTTTTGGAATGGATTATAAAGCATGTTCAGTCATAAAAAAACATGATCGAAGTAGTGGTAAGAAGTGGCAATGTGTGGAAGGTAGTATTTCAAGAAACCCTCACATTTTTAAGCATGCCAAGCCTATAAACAAGGGTTTTGTTATGTAATGCTTTAGTGGGCCTATCAATTCTTAAAAATTGTGGAATCCTGAGTTTTATGACATTAATTAAATTTTTTTAAAGTTTTCAAGTGTTTTGGTGATGATTTAAGGTGACCTCCTTTGTAATTTTGGCCTAATTAGGCCAATGATTGAAATGGGATAGTCAATTTTCTGTTGATTCTTTTCAAAAAACCAGAACCTTTTGTTGAATTATGTTTAATAAGGCTGAAATGGGTTCCCAAAAATGTGTTTATTCTGTAGAGATTCAATGTGGTTTCCAAGATACACCCGATTTAGTGTTTTTGCACTTATAAGCAAACTTGGCCTTCTAGTGCAAGCAATTGATAAATCTGATTGAACAGTGTTGTAAGAAGGTGCTTTAGCTTTGTTCCAGTCAAAATAAAGATGAATAAAGTGTACTAAGGTCTGGTAAATACTTGGGTTGTTTTAGCTTTGTTTGAAGCAAGAATACTTCGGTTGTTGATATTTTGCCTTATGGAATAAGTTGGAAAGATGAGTAATTTGATGCATGATGAAAGTATGAATTGTTTCCAGAGATTTTAATATGGTTATTGATTTGTCTCAGTAATTTTTATCATGGGAAAGGTTTTTTTTTTATTCTAATAATGAAGTGGAATGTTGAGGGTGTGATTTTTCCTAATAGGTGCCTTGTGATCCTTGAAAGAAAAGATGTGATTTGAGGAAAAGATAAAGGAATTTTGAGTGCTTGTTCAATTTGATCTTCTCCAATGGTGTTTGGGACAGTAGTTCCTTGATATTTTGTGGTTTTTGTTTGATGCTATTGCATCAGTTTAGGTTTGTCTCATTTTTAAAAAAATTTGATTTGCTAGGGTTTCGGCCACCCTTGACAGGAGGAGGCTTGTGCAAAATCTCGAGTCATTTGGTAGGGTTTTGTTCTTCCTGTTTTGTGTTTCACCAAGTTTCTATATCAAAATTATTTTGTAGAGTTTCATAATAGTTTGATATTGAATTTTTTTTCTTTGCTAGGGTTTCGTAATCAACCAGAGCCAATTTCTATGACCACCATTGATAGGAGGCAATTTTTGGATAATCTCGAGTCATTCACCAAAGAAGGTATGCATTTTTCTCTTTCAAAATTGGGCTCATAAAATTAAACACACTTCTCTTGATGAAGCTGGCCTTGGAACTTTGCTCCAAAATGCTTGCTCTGGAATGTAATTACTTATTAGGTTATTTGATTTTTTTTCAACTTTCTAAAATTATAGGGCCCTGCAATTTCCATTTACATTTGCAAGCTTGTGGATTCATTGGCCACGCCCCCTTGCCTATTATTTTCTATACCAAAAATCTTGTTACAAACATTCTGCCATCATGCTTTCTCTAAGAGGCTTCATGATTGCCATCTCCATAAAACCACCAATCTTAGCATTCTCATAATTTTTAAGTACATTAATGTTTTAAAATTAGAATGTGTATGCACAAATTGAAATTATTTTCTATTTACCACTTTATGTACATAAACTCTCAATCACATCCAGTATTGGTTTGTTACGGTATTTTTTTACTACTGCTTGCACATCTCTGTGAATTCACCGATCCACCTCATGCTCCCTCATCCTGCTACAGAGGTGATTGGTGACCACATCAGAGCCACTTTATCACAAGAAAGGTTTGCTATTAAATTACTTCAAACATATGTGTCATTTATTGTGAATAGATTGAGGTATCGACTCTAGTGTGAATGGTTTGGGTTCATCTCATTTAATTTTTTTTTGCTTTGCTAGGGTTTCAACCACCCTTGATAGGAGAAGGCTTGTGCAGAATCTCAAGTCATTTGATAGGGTTTCATTCTTCCCATTTCATGTTTCACCATGTTTCTATATCAAAATGCTTTGGTAGGATTCCATAATAGTTTGATATTGAAATTTTTTGCTTTGCTAGGGTTTTTAAATCAACAAGAGCTAATTTCTATGACCACCATTGACAGGAGGAGGCAATTTCTGGAGAATATTGAATCATTCACCAAAGAAGGTATGAATTTTTCTCTTGAACAACATTGGGCTCATAAAATTAAACACACTACTCTTGGTGAAGCTAGCCTAGGAACTTTGCTCCAGAATGCTTGCTCTGGAATGTAATTACTTATTAGGTTATTTGAATTTTTTTCAACTTTCTAAAATTATAGGGCTCTGCAATTTCCATTTCCATTTGAAATCTTGTGGATTCATTGGCCATGCCCCCTAGCCTATTATTTTCTATACCAAAAATCTTGTTGTAGACATGCTTTCTCTAAGAGGCTTCATGATTACCATCTCCATAAAACCAAAAATCTTAGCATTCCCAGAATTTTGAAGTACATTAATGTTTTAAAATTAGAATGTCTATGCACAAATTGAAATTATTTTCTATTTACCTATATACAAAAGCTATCGATCACATCTGGTATACCCAAAAAGTAGTTAAGATTCTTTGTAAGTATACAAAATTATGATAGTTATTCCTCATCTATTTCTCTAAGAAAGTATGATAGAATACTTCAGAATGGAGCTCAAGACTACCTGCATTTGATGTCACCATTCGTACATATATTCCATCCACCACCACGACTCTCATACCCTTAAATGTAGTAGGTAAAGGTTCAAGATGATATCGCTTTATGTCTTGGGAAATTAGTTTATTTGATTTTTTTTCAACTTTCTAAAATTATAGGGCCCTACAATTTCCATTTCCATTTGCAAGCTTGTGGATTGATTGGCCATGCTCCTTTGTATAGATTGGTCATTACAAGCTTCTTTTTTTTTAAGAATTAGGGCATGTTGATTTTTAATTTTTGTTGCAATCTCCATTGCGAGGGGGCTTAAGCATTGTTATTGCATCCTTCCTACTATCAACACTCTCCACATTAGCCCCATGCTTTTTCAGGGCACCAGTTGACACTCATCTTTCACTTTATTGTCATATATTAAATGAACCATCATCAGTAATTTGTACAAAAATTGCTGAAAAATTATTAATATGAGGTAGAGTAGAAACATTTAAATGATCCACTCCTTGATTGTTAAGTTCAGATGAAGTTTGTTTTCTTATATTAATTTCCTTATTAAGTGATTATTCACTATGAAAATTAACCTTGTTAAGATATTATTAATAACCTGAAGGTTTAAGATTAAAAGTTAAAATCCTCATCTTCATTTACATCATTCACTTTTTTAAGTATCAACTTCTTTAAACAGTGAGCATTTTTCTTGATCTATCAATGGCCATAAATTCATTGAAAGGATTTATAGATTTCATTCATAGGTTATTGATGCTATTCTCAATTATAATCATGAAAACAAAAAGGCAAAGCTAATATATAGATTCTTATCACACACATAGACAACATTAATATGAAGAATGCATCCAAGATTAAAAGAGCATGCACAAATTATATTGGTTGTGGTTACTATTTCATATATTTTCTAAGTCTATCTAGGTAGGAATTGTAATGGCCCTTTTCTAAATATTAATTCTTACATGTATAGTTTTATTGTGTATAGTTTTATCTGCAAGTTCTGAGTAGTTTCTTGCAAGCACCTACAAATTTGTACAAACTTTTGTTGATATTATTTAAGACTATATATATTTTTTTCTCTCAATTCACTTTTGAATTTGACTTGTGCTACGTTCTATAATTTATAAACTAAAATATGAAACTATATTCAATTATGTTTTTCAATGTTATCTTTTATCATAACACTAATCATTTTTTTTGTTTCAATGTGTAGGCACAAAATAACCTGACAATATAATTTTTTAAACTACTCAACTACAAGTAAACTCAATCGGTTAGTGTACTGTGGTGTTTCAACTATATAGTTGTCTCATATTTCAGCCTCATGTTTTTACGATTTCATCTAATTAATATTCTCTACTTCCATTCATTGTTATTATTGCTTCCATCAATACTACCATATATTTGTCTCATGTTTCAGCCTCATGTTTTTATAATTTCATCTAATTAATCTTCTCTACTTCCATTCATTGTTATTATAGCTTCCATCAATAGTAAGACCTAATATTTTGCTTTCTAGATGGCCAACCACAACCCTACAAATGATCCAACTGAATCTGCTGAAAAGAAAAGCCAAAAGTCAAAGTCTCACAAAATAATCCAAGCTTACTATGCCTCTCATAAATAAGAAATAAGTATTCGACGTCGCATGCATCGAATGGAACAACAATCTATCCAATCCATGGACCACCCAAGCAGTGTTGGACCAAGCAATACTCACTCAAATCAGTTCAAAACTACTACACATGGCCACACAAATTCTCTCCCAATAGGAAAATATGCCTAAATAACATCCATGACTTCCCATGACACAACCCAAACCATTCACACTCAAACAACAACCCTACCAGAAATAAATAACAACTTCATCGCAACTTCCAAAAGATTTCGAAAAAGGATAGTTGCACTAGAAAATTTACAAACATGTACATTATGTAGTGAGAACTACCCCAGGATGCATACCAATTCAATATCTGATTGCCCCATTCAAGTACGAGATGCTTTCAAGAAAAAGGTAGACATCATTTTTTAGCATCTAATAACATGGACCCAGGACAACAAGCACCTAAATTAAAAAACCTAACCCAAGTAGAATAGATGATAATAGCATGAGTGAGTTCATTCATTCAAGTCACCCATGCTCATAGTGGCCAATAAAAATATAGTGGTCATACAATCAATTTCCCACAAGATATTAAAATGATAGAAAAATACCTTCCGTATAGAATAACAAACTTGGATGTTGTAATAGTTCATAGATTCCACACACAAGGAAACCACTATGATTGCTATGCAAGTAGAAAACATGTGTGTGCGGAATTACAATATAAAATCACACATGATCCATACTACATAGACGTTCAAATAGATGTTGACTCACTAGCACTACTCCCCATCTACCAGTATAGATGTTTCAAACATGCTTCATACCATAAATGTTCAAACAGAATTGGCGCATGACCAAGATCAACCACCTTTACATGATATCGACCAGCTAGAAAATGAACTAACCAATTCATCATCCTTTATGGTTAGACTTCCAAATCACCGTCCAAAGCTAGAAATCATTAAAGAAAGCTTGCAAGTCACTAATGCACCTGACAACATCATACCATGGCCACAATTGGACTCCTCACCAATCAATGAATACAATACTGAGGGACTTTTTGATATCGCTTTTCCCACACTCTTCCCAACTGGAATTGCATTGCACATGCAACCTCGCTATAAACAAGTCGAACTACATGAATATATATTACACTTAATGTGATTTCATGACTCTAGATTTGGTAGCTACCCAATATTTTGGTATTTTATTTTGAACCTCATGATGCACCACTATAGCTAAGGACTTGCATCACTATTTGTAAGAAAAATACGAAGGATTATATACCAACAACCATTGAAAGCCTTCGACCCATATGCAACAATTGCCTGAAAGTCAATTAGTTGAATAACTGATGCACTTTGGTTCTTCCTTGAGAGTAACACACTCTTACTGGAATAAGTGTCGAGGTGAGCTATCAAACATGATCAACCAAATTGGCTCACCCACTGTATTTTTCATGTTGAGTGCAACAGATACTAAATGGTCATATTTACACAACCTTTTCCCAAATGGAAATTTAGGCATACCACAAACCAAGAAAAATCAAGTGAAAAACATAGTTAATAACCTACACACAACATCCTTATACTTGCACCAAAGGTTCACCATGTTCCATGAAGAAGTAGTACAAAATCTCTTAAATGCAAAAAATTATGACATGGACAAGCTTGACTAGCACAACAATATACAAGTTCAACAAGCAAAATCATTCTTTGACAAATATATTAGTGCATGGAACCCACACACACCATCTAAAAGAAACAACACATGACATCGATCTGCACAAGATGATCCTTGCCTACTAAGTACACCAAAGATCTTCTCTAGAGATATAGTTGATGACTATGAAGGTTTGCTCAACCATGTCCAAAGACACACAAAATTCTACTAAAGAAACTTGCCTATGTAGAAAGGGTCAAACTCTAGCATTCTGATATAAAGCTCCTTGGACTAAATGCACCATGTCTAGCTTATCATGCAATGAAACAAGATAAAAAAAATATGCTCCTACTTGTAATGATGACAAACTAAATATACACAATCTAGACATGCTTTCATTATGGAGAGCTAATATGGATGGCCAGCCTGTAATTTCAAAATTGCATGTCCTCAAATACATATCCAAATATGCGGCTAAAGCAGAAAGAAATTTTGAGAGTTGTATCGACATGCTAACACAAATATGTAGACATCAACCACCAACCAACCATGCTCTAACAGCCTACAAAAAATTCATAACAGATATTGTTGCAGATCGTGACATAGGTGCCCAAGAAACTTGCCACATGCTACATAAATTGACTCTAGTTGTTTGCAATTGCTCATTTTTCACATTAAATGTTGGTTGAAAAGTCCTTCATCGAATCAGAAGAAATATAAATGGAGATACATTACCATTACACTATTTGCATTGCTATATGCAAGGACCTCTTGAAATAGAAACAATAACATTGGTTGACTCTGCCCAATCTTTCTCTTTTTCACCCTTTCGCAAAGGGTGCAAGTGGAGACATAGGAACCAGAAAGAAATCGTAAATGTCTTTCCTCTATTTCACAGTGTTCCAAATGAGGATTCAGAACAATTTGGAACATTTTGTTGGAGTCACTTAATTTTATACAAGTATTTTTGTAACATAGCCACAAACATTGGCCTCAATAAAGATGAGATTGTTGCACATTGGAAGGAGATGAATCTCAACCAATACTCTGTTTGGCATATTGACTGCATCATAAACACTAAAGAAAACCAAGAAGAAGATGACAAAATTGAGACTCCACCAAATGCACAAACAACATTGCCATTGCATGAATGGGAATTGTTCTCACAAATGGGTCTTCCTAACCATGTAAATGTAGACACCCTAGAAATGCTTGGTAAACGCAATTTTGAAAACAACAAAAAATGGGATACACATACAATTCCTCCACATCTACATAAAGTTGCAAAACACTTCATACACGCAAACAAACAATCACAATAAAATGACCTATCCACATCTCAATTCGTTGATCCATAATACCCACTATCACCAAAATAGGAAATTGCACTCACTATTATTAAACAACGTGCTATAACAACATTTCCTTGAACCAGCCATTACACATGATAATACAAGGAACAACAAGTACAGGAAAAACATATTTGATTCATTATATAAAACTCACACTGTGGTACTTATCACCATGAAATCATAACCCCTCCTTGTCATTGCTCCGACAAGGATCACTGCATTCAATATAAATGCCTCCACAATACATTCAAACCTAGAAATTTCAATAAAATAAATACAATTATTAAAAGAGAAATCACTAACATTATTTCAAGAAGAGATGAAACACATTAAATACCTATTAGTTAATTAAATGACCTTCATTGGACCAAAATTACTACTGAAAAATAGATAGCAGATTGTGCGAAGCTTTCCCCCACAACCAACATATGTGTTTTGGAGGTACATCTATAATACTTATAGGTGACTTGGTACAACTCTCCCCCTATTAAGGAAAACCAATCGATGCATCCCACTCTGATGCTATACTCGTATGGGAACAATTCACCATAGTCGTTACTTTGCAAACAAGATTTCGCCAACAAGGTGACTCCCAAACCCAAACCACCTTTCGCCACACATTACAAAATATACGTAATGCAGAACCGCTCGAGGAAGACTGGAAATTACTAATGACTCGCAAAAAAAACATCTATCAAACGATGAACACACATATTTCAACCAATCAATGTACCTATTTTCCACAAATGATTTAGTGGCACTACGTAACAAAAAAATGCTCAAACTATTAAATCTTCCTATCGCACTATGCATTGCAATACAAACACACACAAAATCAAACATTGATAATGACTCTGAACAACTTCCAAAAGAGGTCCTCCTATGTAGAGGCCAATGATTCATGTTAACAACAAACGTATGGATTCAAACAGGCCTTATCAATGGATCTCTTGGAGAATTACATGAAATTATTCACCCAACTGGCTCTAACCCACCAGATTTACCTTCATACGTGGTGGTGCGCTTCGATGAGTACAATGGCCCACCATGGAATCATAATGAACCAAAATGTGTACCTATCACACCCATATCTATATGCAATTGTAGGAAAATACCACTATCCATGGCATGGGCAATAACCATACATAAATGTCAAGGGCTAACACTAAAAAAGGAAACAATTGATATTGGAAAAGTCGAAAGACAAGGGCTCACTTTTACAACTATCTCGAGGGTGAAATCAATAAACAATCTTTGAATAGAACCACCATTCTCGTTTGACTACTATTCTCGAATGAAAAATAACCCTTATACCATTATCAGGAAGAAAGAGGAGGATTGGCTACAAGCTCTCTCATTATAATCACAATAGGTACACAACTGCAAATGCAACTTTCTATTCTATTAATTTCATATCATTTATCCAACAAAAGGAATACTGACATAACACAATCACTATTTTCCATGATGTGCAGGGATTGAAAAAGCTCTCCCCGGACAATGAGTCTACATGCAACAATTTGCAAACAAAATGTTTCTAACCTCCTTATAATACATTACATTTACTATAATGTCTTATTTAATTTAGGTCACATTTGCAATTTATCCCCAAAGTTTTAACAAACCAAAAAATAGAAATAAGATCAGTAAAACAAAATTTTATGTTTTAGAACTTCTATTAACATAGATTATAGCAGGTGTGCTCACAATATTAAATGTATGATATATTTCATAATATATTTCCTGCAAAATATGTTCATGTTTTTATCCTTCACTCAATATTGTTTGGGATCTCCTTGTAGATGAATGGAATTTCCCTAACATTCCAGGTTTCACCCAGCACCAAACTACATGTTTGTGAGTGTTGCTACATGTTTATGAGATACAGTCTGGACCATCTCCACAATATTAATGAATGCAACCCCCTTGCATGGCTACAAGTCTCATCTAATATACTGTGTACAAAGGATAATTGTGTATAGCTATTTGAAATTTGTTCAATAAAAAAACATTTTTTACAGGCAACTGCAATGTTGTTCAACGATCATTGTATGTGGGCATTTAATAACTGATAAAACAATTTTATGTTTCTACCTGATGAAGTAAGGTGAGACTTATTTAGTTGGGGTGAAAAACCATCAGCATTTTGTGTTTTGTATTACAAGTCCAAATTCTTTATTGGCATCACTCAAACAGAAACGAACATGATTCACAAAGAGATTTTAATGTTTCTAATCCCCAGCTTCCAACCACTGTTCACCTCTTTTGCTTTTGTTTATACTCAGCTTAATATGTGAGCCTTGCTACCAATTAATCCTACTTCTAAATGGTAATGGTAGGCAGTTGTGAGATAGTAACCTAGATTCAAACCCCTCTCAATCAAATATGCACATGTAGCAAGGTTGTGATGTATAGTTACATGATAATTCGTGCCTAACCTGTGTTCACAAATACTATGAATGAAGATAGAAAAAATGCAGAATTCTTCACAAGGGAAGA
The DNA here is from genome assembly GCA_007115665.2 of Sequoiadendron giganteum. Classification (NCBI taxonomy): domain Eukaryota; kingdom Viridiplantae; phylum Streptophyta; class Pinopsida; order Cupressales; family Cupressaceae; genus Sequoiadendron; species Sequoiadendron giganteum. Next base: position 405,192,457 of record CM021102.1, on the reverse strand, counting down.
AGATGCATGAGACACAGGGTCAATAATGCCCAGGAAATTATATAAAACTATCGACGTATTCCTTGCAGCTCCCCCGGCTGCAAGTGCTAGTCATAAATTTTGCAACAAGATATTATTTAGAGTGTGTATGTGTGTAAGAGTTCTTAGGTTTATAGGAAACTTTTGCAATGTCGAGATCTACCTCGCACCCTTCCTCGTGCCCAACTTCCCCCCTGCTGTAGGCATGCTCAACCGCGATTGCCCCCAATGGCATCTCCCCCTCAAGCCTCTTCTCTCTTGTGAATCCCCCTGTAGATCGTGTGGGATTTGGTGATAGATTAAACCATGTTTGGATCCTATCTCTACTGATTCTGTGATAGACCTAGTCGATGGTTACCTTTCTTGATCTTCAAGTTTTGGTGAATCAAAGATCACTTTGGGCATTTCATGTGCAGGTTTGGATGTTGTGCCCGATATTTTATAGTGCCCTAACTTTTTTGCCCCTGCATATGCATCTTCTTTTCCCTCAAGGATTATTCTGGGTGGGAATAATTCCTTTCCCTATCCATTCAACAATGACGGTTGAATCCCCGATCATGCAGGCATCTATGGCTTCATATGGGCTACCTTCCATTGATATTGTTGTGCATTGGATGGGGAGGATTGAAGGTAAATGGTGGCCTAGGATGCTCGACCTGTGAGGGTAGACAACCTCAGATATATCGAGGGCCTCTAGGATTTCCTTTTCCTCAAAAAATCCCTTCAAGAGGGTTGCTTCACTTCCCATTCTAGTCTTCTTTGAGGATTTAAAAAACAAGGTCTTTGAAGGGGAGTAGTTCTACCTTGCCAATGATTTGATTGGCTTCCAAATTTGCACAAATGGTTGATATATGCATGGAAATCCATGCTTAGAGGTAATGTGGAAGTATAGCCCTGTGTGTAAGGTTTTTATTAAAAAAAATATTGGGATGCTATTCTTTAGGAACGATGGGGTTGGGGGAAAATTTTGCTCCTATTAAACCTTGGTACTAGATTTTAACCCCCTTAAAGAACCTTTTTTGGTGAAACATGTTGGGTTTGTCTCCCAAATCTTTCATTGCAATTTTGGTTTAAGGAATTCTTCAAAGTTATTCTTTGGGTAATTTATTAGATACTCATACAGACACTTGAAATTTCACTTGAACACTAATTTTTCCCGCTTCCTTATAGACATGGACATCTCAAGAGATCTTCCAATTGATATCACTTTCAATATTGATGATCATAGTTGGTCTCAACCTTTGGACTATGAATAATTTCCTTTTCGATGTAGAAGATTCTTTGAAACTAGTCATATGGCCAATAGTTGTAGAAAATCTAAGTCAAAAATTGAGCTTTAGTCATGGTGGAAAGATTCCCTTTCACATCACTATAGTGTGAAGTTTTCTACAAAATTTCATGGGAAGGATCCTAATTCCCCTCAGACTAAGAAAAATAACTTTGCATGGGAGGTTGTGATGCAAAATGCATGCAATATACATTCATCATCAAGAGGCTCTTTCCTCATAAATTTCAGCATCCTTGAAGTCTGCATAGTTGGGCGCCCATCCCATGAAGGATTTTAGTTCTGATTTGCAGGCCCCCAACTCCTCTATGAATTTTAGCTTTGGGGTTGTTGATGCCATCAATGGTGGTGTAGCAGTTCTAAGTTCTAGAGGTTTGGGGGGAAAGAGTCGCCTTGTGAAAGTAGACCGAAACTCTTCGGTCTCTTCTTATTATGAGCAAGGATGGACAAAGGTCAAGAGGAAGAAATCTCCTCTTGGAATTCATTAGATGTAGCTTAGATCTGCCACAAAAAGGAGTTCTTGTGGGAGGCATGGTAACCTCTCAGAGAAGGGGCATAAGGGGAACACAACAATTTAGTTATTGTTGAAACTATTGTAGTAGGATATGTTGGCAGCCCAATTGGGCTAGTTTTGTTGCTCCCCTTGAATCAAGGACATACTTGATGTACTTAATTTTTATCAATAAATATTAAAACCTCGCTTGCGAATCAAAAAAATCTGAAGTCAATTATATCAAAGCCCAAATCTAATGTAAGAGCATCACACTTATGATAACATATTTGAGGTTATTTTATCAAACCATATAATGGCATTTTTAACTTGTAGATCTAATTTTCTCACTTTTACCTCAACCCACATGGCTATTGAATGTAGTTTCTTATTTTGGAGCCTTATGCAAGAAATTATTCTTAGAATTTATTTGGTATACTACCATTAGTTTATTGAGGATAGTATCAATACAAATATTGCATTGAATTACACCTTGTTCGCTTATCTAGAATACATGCCAAGTGATAATTTTGTTTCCTAGTTTCACTATAATAGTAACTTCTATGATATTTATCTATGTACATGATTAATGATGAAAAATTATCAAAATTGGAGAAAGGGAATTCCTCATTGGGCTTCTTTTAATAGTTAAAAACTAGGATTTTCATTGCACTTACTACTGTAGTTATTTCATGAATTAAATATTTTTTGGATAGCTTTATTTGTCACAAGTATATCTAATGTGTTATTTTACTTGATTAAATACAAACTAATTTTTAGATACATTTTTGGATGCATTGAAAAACAAATGGGATAGGATTAATGGTGTGATTGTGTAGAGAGTATTATTTAAAATTTTGACTATTACACCACATCAAAAATTGAATTTATTTTTTATTGTGGAATATTAAGGAAATTTGTTAAAATTTGGGTATGTTAATAGAAAGATTATGCTTGCAACATAAAACCAAATTAAATATTAAACATATAATTTATGGTTTTCTCTCCTTAAGAAATGTATAAATTAACTTTAAATAAAAAATTAAATTTTCAATATCAAAGATGTAACATTAATGTTCATTGAGAATACATTAATCAAAATTGTTATAAATCAACTCAACTCAACTCAACTCTCCAAATACAATAGCTAATACATAAGTATCATTTAGTATTTTTTAGAAAAAATAGATTGGATTTGACTAGTTAAAATATTATGATAATTAAAATAAAAATTCTAAGATAAAATATGTACTCTTAAATGAAATGAAAGCCTATACCAAATATATCCTTTGTTTTATTGACATTCAATTTTTATAGTGACCTTTTCCTAGCTCTTTGTAGAGATTTAGTACCCTTAGGATGACCTTAGCATCAATATTATTAATGAGAGTCTAACTAAGGCTCTATCCTTGTGCCTCCATCAAGTTTCATTATATTTTATTTCATTGTACTTATGTTAATTTTTCAATTTTTGTACTCCAATTAAGCTTTATGTTCACTATAATAATTTTCTCATTTAAATATTTAAATATTTAATTATTGTGCCCTTTTCCTATGTGCTTTATTCTATTTGAATTTTGAATGGTATTAAGTGGATACCATTAACTTAAGTTTCATATATTTTTGTGTTGAATGGACACTACCTCTTTCATTCTATGCACTAGTTATGTGTAGTTACAAATATTTACATGCTCTATGGAAAATAAAAATGGTTTAAGCCTATAATTTGGATGTTTTATTATCTTTTATCTATGTGTAAAATTTTTGGTCATCTTTTTAGCACTTGGGATAATGTCTCTCACATTTATTAGTTATGGTGTAAGTACTAGACACTTGAGTAGGACAACATCATAAGAAGCCAAATGCTACTTTCTAAATTTCCTAGTGGTAGGTGTTGTGGCTATGGTTGTTTTGTGATAGTGTTTTATAAAGACATTTCGAAAGGATTATATGTCCATTTTTTACATGTGATGGTGAAATGACTAAACAAGCTGCTTGAAATTTATTCCACTATATTTTAACCCTAGCTATCAATCTATATGATTATGCTAGAGTATTAAATTTTCACAATATTTGTCAAGATTGGTTGTTGCAATAAAATGAAAGGTGACTACTTTTAGTGAAATCTTGGTGTATATGTCACAACTTAATTGTTCTAATGGTGATTATGTGTATGATTCTTGTGGGTATATATTTCTTAGACCATTGTATTATTACCACATGGTCTTAGTTGTGAGGTTTGGTGGGGTAGTTTAAGGCCCTTGCTCTTGTAATTGTGTACACATAGGTTTTATTTAAAAGGTAGAAGTTTTTATTTTAGCTATCTTGGATTACTATGGATGATAATATCAAAGGTGGATTGGGTGGCCGTTTCAAGAGAAAAAAAAATCCATTCATTTGTCATAAAGTCATAGATGGTGGGTCATATATTTACCTACATAGAAAATCCCATGAATGTAAATTTACCATTAAATATTATTAAACTAGTGACATGTTTGATTATCATTGGTAATAACTAAATGGCTAAAGCATGTGACCAAGCAATACTTAGTAGCACATACAAACATTTATTGGTCAAATAACCAAGGCATAAATATTTTAGGTTTTCTATTAATGCAACATCAAATGAGGTAGCACCATGTGGTCTAAGGTGATGGATTTTACCATCTCGTCATATACACTTCATGAAGAGTTCAATAATATTTACATAGCCTCTTTATAGTGAACCGAACCATACGTAAATGTACCCCCTTATATTAAATCATTAATTTTTGATCCAAAATTGATTAATCTAAGCTAATGAACTAAAGTGAGAATTTAAATGTTTTAATTAAACATTTCTAATGTAGATTTTTTTAATGAACCATGACATGAAGCTAGGATTTTGGACCACCAAAGGAATGGTATAAAAATTTATCTACATGGTGATTGGATTATTAATTGTAACAATAGACCTATTAAGGAGATGAGAAAAAAACATTGATAATCTAGACAACTACATGGAAAAAAATAATTAGGGATAATTTGACCTTATGCCCCATGTTCTATGCACTAGGATATAGGTATAATGACATGGGAAGTTTTGTGGAGCCATGTTCTATGTGTAGATGATATTTTTTGTGATAAAATAAAACTTGGTGATTCACATTTTATTTATAGAATTTGATGCAAAAGCAAGTCCTTAAGTAATGGGTAGCATTCTAGAGATTTCATGTAATTATAGGAACTAAAAAAATTAGATACCTGAAGGTGGATTTTTATGTATTATTGAATGGATATTTTCTCCTTTTACTATATTTATTTCAATCTAATGAATATTTGTTTCGTGTAAGAGGCTAAAACCTAATTGAGTGCATCTAATGCTAAAATATTCGTTAATTACATTAAAAGAGAGGTTGTACCCTATTAAACTACAAATTTACATGTTTCATTGGTAGGAAACATACAGGGTTTGATAGATAGTTACGCATACATGTTTCTCTTAGAGAAAAATCTTTAGATATTTTTGTGTGTGCTTGTCTATGGTATATTTGAGGGTGATAAATTGATGTATGCCTTTGTTTGATGGGATTGAATAATTTCTTTATGTTGAATCTAGAGTAGGTATAGTCTTATATATACCTCTTTGTGATTTATATGTCCCCATTTATAACTAATATATCTCATGGGATTTCTTAATAGGTCCTTGGGTTCACATTTGATAGCTTATTGTTATTATTGAATAGTTCATCATTGCAATGATTATTCAACCATTTTAAATTCATTGAGTTGTTTTTAAAATTACACGTGATATGTCTAAGTTGAGTAGTCATGTATTATAAGAGTAGACATAATTTTATGATGTTTCATGAAGACTTTAAATTGTATTTTACATCTCTGATTCTTAATTTTAAGCTCATGTGAATGTTTCTCTTTCTTTAAATTTTTTGTCATGATTCCAAGTGAGATATGCACCAATCACTAATAAAAAATTCTCAAATCCTTTATTGATGTATTCTCCTTTGTATTCCTAGTTTATTATAAATTGGGTTTTCTCATTATACATAGTTTAATAATATAAAAACATGTTAAATATTTTGATATCTCTTATTTAATATACCTTCAAAGAGTTATTCCTACTAGATTCCATGTTGCACATGAAGTAAATTACAAGGGGGTTAATTTAAGGGAATATACATTTGTTTCATATTTTTTTACATCTGTAACTTATTATTTTTATTAACTATATAATATGTTTTTATGTATTTTATAAATAGTGACATAATATAATAAATACTTAGTGACAAATATTTTGTGTGTTTGTGTGCATAGGAAATGTCTTGGTTGAATACCTATATTATTATCAATTATGTGTTGTATTAGACCTCTAAGATCACCCTCCTTGGATTTATAAAGCCAAAAATAAACAAAGATAACTCGCTCTTGTCAAGTACCCTCTAATTACTCATAATATAATTATGAGTATTATCTCAATCTAGATATAGATACATGTTCCGTAATTCTAGGTGTTGAGTTCCTTCTCTTTGATTGTTTACTATAGTTTTTAGTGTCAATAAGTTTCCTTTAGAATCTTCCTAAATTTAAGATTCTTCATTTTATTAAAACATGATATAACTTTCTATTAAAATTGATTTGAATATTTTCCTCTAAAATATATCTCATGCTTTACCCTAAGATTCCATTTTAGAAAGAAATTAGCTAGAAAAAACTATAAATTGGATTGAATATTTTATTTTATTTCTAGATCATCCCTCATTCTAATTTTATCTTAGATCATATTCTTTTTTCTTCCTTTATAAAAAAATAAACTAATTTAACTATATATTTATAATTAAACTTTTTCATGCATTATTTATTTGACTTTCATAATAATAAATAAATATCAAGTGAATAATTATCATATAGTACAATATGAATTAATTGTAACAAATAATTACACAAAAATTAATCTTACAAACTTACATTGGTCCCCTCAAGCCTAGTCAAGGCTTAATCTTAACTTTGATGGCTCAACCAAACACAACCTAGGTTGGTCGGGTGGGGGTGGCGAGGGCATTCTATGGTATTTAGATTGCCATGAATGCTAGGTTTTCCAACCTAGCCTTGAAGGAGACTCCAAAAACACAATTCTTTTGCTAACTAGGATGGATAAACCCTGTTGGTCCCTTCCTGACCCCATCCTATTAGATCACAATCTGATGATTACTCTTGGGAATAACATATCTACTCATGTGTATAGAAATGGAAATAAAGTGGTAGTTGCGCTAGCTAACCTTGGTGATTTTATTTCAAATTTAGTTATTTGGGACAATATCTCTCATACCCCGAGCATGTGTGTGAGCTAATTAATAATGATGTTAAAGTACTACATAAAAGAGATTGAGTTGGATCTCTTGTCAACTCACTTTGTCATTTTCCATGACTTACAATTATGGAAAATTACCATCTCTAGACAGTCTTTTCATAAGCCTTTCTATTTTTGGCTATGGTATTCTTCTCGATGTTTCTACAAAACTACTTCTCTTGCTTTGATGTCTACAAATTTTTCGATGGGGGCGAGCTGGTCCAAGACAAAACTGCCTCCTGTGAGGTGTGGAAGTGGGATAGGAAGGTTTGGACTATTATTCAATGAGGTAAATTGGCCCCATATGTGGAGGGCATGAAGGGGCATGACCCCAATTTGTTTGTTGAGTTTTCCAACTCCTAGAATGGGGGCACCGTCACCATTAGTTGGTTCTCCTTCCTTGTGAATGCTAAGTTGATTGTTGAAGTGGCAGGTCTTTCATTGGACGATGCTTGCATCCATCAAAAGCCTAAGGGGCACTACCGGAAAGATATGTAGAGGTTTATGAAAGATATAAAAAAGGTTAACAGACTTCAAAAAAAATTAATAGGGTTGATCTTCCTAGGGTGGGGAGTAAAATTGTGGAGGTTCTTATGAGGTGTTTCACATTAGAGGGTCTTTTTCATTGTTTTCATGCCTATCTCTTTCCCACACTTAACCATTTCTACTATAATTTCAAGATAAACTTTTCTTTCTGGATTTTCTCTTCTTTTGAACAATCCATTTAGAATGTCCATGGTAAGAGTAAGAATCTCCCCATCCACTAGGGTTTAATTTTTTACTTTTCCATCATCAGGCCACTCTATTACCCTCCCCAAACACTGTCAAGAGGAACACTTTGGTCATCCACAATCCCACCGACCCCCCTGAGGGCCCCATTTCAACTTTTACTCTAGATGAAACCTCGCCCACTACTCATAGAATCACCAAGGCTAGGGGAAAACCTCTATCAATGAGGAAACCCCTCCCAACCCAATTAAAAATGTTTATTTCCCTGACACAACCCCTATTTCTATCTCTAGCTCTAATAATTTGGCTAAATCAGACGACGAGTCTTGGAAACCTACCCCTGGAAACTCCCCTACACTCACCCCTATTCATGATGAGGTGTATAATGTTCCCAATATCCATCCTGATATTAACCCTTCTAGCCCCCAAAAATTCCCTAAAATCTACATTAATTTGGAAGGGACCTTTGTTAAACCCAATTTGGGTAATGATATTTATGCCTCCTATGTTCCCCTTTGACATAAAATGAATGAAATATTAGCGATTTTCAACATCCAAAATGACATCCTATAGTGGCTTTTGACTCAGCTCATTACTGTGAAGGAAAAAATCTAGGTGTTGGGAAATAGGGTGCTCAACCAGTAGGCTATATGGTCGACGAGGTTGAGGATGGTGGGAGTTGGGATATGATTTCCTCCCTTGCCAAATATTTTGAAAAATGGGATAATTGGGATAAGGAGGTGGATGAGCTCAGAGCCCTTGTGGGTATTGAGGAGGATAAAATGAATTTGCAGGAGGAGAATGCCACTATTCACCACAACCAAGATAGAACTATGCAATGTCTCCAAGAGATTATTGATTATAATAAGGATATTGTGAAGAATACCATTGTGAACATCCAGGTCTTTCAATAAGAACTAATGAATAGTCACAAAAAAAGGGTGGTTGAGGGTGGTCTTGATGATAGTCATGCACAAGAAAAAGACAAGATGGTGGGTAGTTCAACTCGGGCCACTATCGAGGAGACCTAGCCTATTCAGTAGGGACCCCTATCATTTCATGAGAAACTCCACTTCTTGGCTAAGGAGTGGTAGTAAATTAGCACCATATCAAGCTTCTCCAAGAGATCATTAGTATTTTTGATCCCCTCCTAGTTTTTCTCTATGTTTTTTTTATTTCTCTTATTGGTCGATTAGTTGTTTCTTTTATTTTTTATTTCTGGACATTTCACTTCTCGTGAGCCCCTTGTTTGGCCTCTATGTTCATTTTGTAATGGGTATGAGTCCTTCCTATTTTGATCTAATCAAAACATTAGTTACACAAACTATAGTTCACATGAAAAGGAATAAAGTGTCGAATAATGGATATTAGAAGTATTCCTATTTAATGTAACTAGACATGAAGAAAATCTACACAAACTACATTGGATTCTAAGTGTAATAATTTGAAACCCAAATGATATAAAAAATTGTATGTGTCAAAAATATAAAAGATAAATATTTTCACCTTAAAAGGTTTGTTGATTATCATACCATTGAAACCCTATGATAACGTTAACCTAGCAAACCTATGTGGAACTGGATATAGCTACTAAGTCCCCAAAAATGTTCATGGAAATTATTTCTCATCATAGACTATGCCTCTAATTCATATTCCTAGCTTTCCCAAGTTATGAAATCAAGTCACACTACCTAATCTACCAATTATAAAATACACAATTTTTAAAACATAGTAACACAATACACAATACATTATTGGGGTAGGAAAAGTTTCATTGATTCATGTACACAAAATCATTAATGTCCCTATCCTCAAATATAAAACCATCCCTCAAAGTATATCGAGGTCAAGCTTCATTAAAAATTCATGGAACACTTACATAAGAAACATCACCCACATAGTATCTCAACCATTATTTTCATAGATATCATGATCCTTGACTTATATGAGCTATATATCTACACCACTTCAAAACCTCTTGACCTATGTCCAAATAATGCATCATCTTAGCTCACTCATATTCAATGCTTTCTCATCTTTTAGCCTTGATACAACTCTCAACCTTGTCCTATTTTTCAATATTGTATATATTCCCTTCATGGATGGATGAAAAATATATACAAATTCACCCTCTTAATGTAGAACCCTCAAAAAATTAACTTATACATCTCAATCCATGATAAAGTCACTATCCCATAAATAGCTCACCTCTAACCCTTCATTATGCCTATCCCAAATTTTGTAAGCTCATCTTTGAATCACCCCAACTTAGCTTAGACTTATATGCACCCAACACACCTTCAAAAATATCTCCTCACAAACCTTCACATTAACTCAAGTATCTAGGATAGATTCAATCGTCAAAATATTTCAAGGTAAACTTGCATTATACTTCCCTAATAACATAGTTCAAACATGCATACCTAGAGCACAACGCTCAAATCCTAAAATTCATAATAGAAAGGATTTAATACTTCAATTCCTCAAGAATATCTCCACTCCATTTTGTCCTCCTAGGAAAAACCTTTATGGATAACTTTCTCAAATCATATGCATAGAATAACTCATTATCTTTCCCTACAAAAATCCTCAATTAAGGTTCCTATGTTCAAAAGCTTCTTATTTAGTAACCCATCTCAATATCTCCTCTTCATAATACTTTAGAATTAATTTTATATTATCCTATGATCTATTCCGAGCTTGGAATTACACCTGAAACCCTATTCCTATGTTTCCTTCAAAAATTGCCCCATTTTAGGACTCCTACTTAGGACCCCATTCTATTTTTCCCAAGACTTTTCATTCAAGTATCCAAACTAAAATCATGATAGATCATTCTAAGTTGCTACTCCATCTCCTAGACTTATGTAGGACTCTCAAAGTCTCTATCACAATCATCTTCACAAAGCCTCATAACTTCACATACACTTGTTTGATTATTCATAGGCTTCTACTTTCTCTTTTAAAAGCTCCATTTGCATCACTTGATCCAATAGACTTCTTGATAACTCATTGCACATGGAAAATAAAAATTATTTAATTTTTCATCCTTTTTAAATGCATTCACTTGCTACAATCTCATAGAAAACCCAATACCTTCTTAGGACTAGTCCAATATAGCCCCAAATATTAAATTCACTTCACATTGTCCCTAGGTTTCAACTAAACTCAAGTCAAATTGATGCATAAGTCCACAATTTTAATACAAAATCCAACTCACCAAATGTTAGGTCATCTTGGTTCAATTTCTTATTGCATTCCAAAGGTACTCAACCCTTTGTGACATAGATAAGTACTCCTAAAAACTCACACATTAACCCCATTATGTTTTTTAGAGCTAAAGTGCATGAGTCCCATGCATGTCCTAATGAAACTTATAAAATTTTAGCAAGACCAATCAAAAATTCCCATTTTATATCCTCAATGGATCTTTACATAATCCCAATGTTCCTATTTTTTGGACTCCAGTTCCACCATAGACTAGCTCAAAAGAACCATGGGTCACCTTAGAACTTTCTTTGGAAAAAAAAAAGACACCCTTAAAACCATGCCAATGGACCTCAAAACTTGAAACCCTTTACATCCTCTCCCATTTTAAAATAGGTGATGGTCTTAGTGCTAGTGCTTGTGATCCATTAATTAAGCATGGAGAAAAAAAGTTCATGCTTAGACTCGAGTAATTCTTGTAAGTACCTTGTCCTTAAACTTAAGCCATATAGTAAAAATTGTTAGAATCCAAGATCACCTGCATGCAAATGGATACCTGTCACATGCAAAAGACATTCAGAATAGAACAAGATCTGTAAACCTTAAAGTATAAAATGCATTATCAGAATCTCTGTTATTACAAAAAGATCAATCCTTATGAAGGAGATCAAGAAACCCTAAAAGGGAAACCCTAAATGAAACCCTAGTGTGCACACTTAATAATTAATCAATTATTAATGTGCCTAAGTTTAGCTTAAGCAACTAGAGGAATAAGTGACTTAATTAATTAACCAGTATGATATAATTAATTAAGCATATAAATTATTACTCTAACACCCCCCCTTAAGATGAACTTAGGAAGAAGCTAAAACACTAGAAGAAGATGCATGCAAGAAAAGATGGGTCCCGACAACTAGGCCTGATCAGGTACCCATTTACAAATGCAAGAAAGAGGTAGAGGAGGAAAACCCAGTGGGACAAAACCCCCCTACAATGATATGACATGCTGCAAAGAAGCACTGGAAGAACATTGTAGAGTAACACGGGAACCGCAATCTGGCACGTAAGGAAAGATACTTCTGTCTACAAGAAACCATATCAGAATCATAATGATGCAACATCAGACCCGATGCCACAGAACACTCGAAAACTCCAAATGGGAACAACGGTGGAATCTATGAAGCAACAGTTGATTATTCAATGATGTATCACTGAAAATGAAGTGCAAAGATGCAAGATGCACTCTCCCAACTGCCAAAATATCCAAATAATCTCCAAAACACCCATCGGGTCAAATTTGGATTAACAAAAACTTGGGATAGATACAGAAAAAAGTGCATAGACAGCAACATAGAGCTCCTCAATACCTTTCCAACGCTGCAAAGATAGCGAAAATTGGAGATCGTGGCAAAAAGTTATGAGCTCGGAAGCATAAAAATTACATCTGATTTCAACCAGAAATAAAAGTAGTAAAATAGGAAAATACTAGAAAATAAACTACACCAAATGAAAGTACTCGGAATCAGCTTTCCGGCGATATCTCGTTTGCCCAATTTTGATACCGTATGCCCAAGTTATACAAAAAAGAAAAAAACTGCTTCTTTAGAGAAAACTAGGGTTAGGAGGGGACAAACACCACCATACGGACGCTGACGTCATGCTGATGTCAGCGGTTGACGGGCATAAATTTGACGGCCTACAGGCCATCGCCGCAAAAAAATGGGTCCCCTGCGAAAAAAATTTCGGCCCTTGGTCGCCATATGACTGTGGGCGGGGGCTGCAGTGGGCCAGGGGCCGGGCGCGGAGCTCCGGGTCCCCCATATGACCCTGGCGTGGCTGTTTGGGCCCGCGGGGACTGAAGGCCTGGCGGTCGGTTCTCCATGGGACCGTGGCTACAGCACAGGAGCCCTCAAGGGCTGGCGGAGCTGGCGGAGTAGAAGGAGCAACCATCGGTGGCGGCGGCGGACGGTGGCCGCCTAGTGGCCGCTCGGTGGTGGAGCCGGTTTGCATAGTGAGCGCCGGCACAAATCCCAAGATCGACCCTTTTTTAAAATTTTTTCGAGTTTCTTGCCTCGGAACGCATGTTGGGGAGGCTGTACGACTTCCCTAGCAAAATTTTTTTGCCTCCCAGACCAACTTCACTAAAATCAACCAAACGACAGGCGTTCCTAGGGTTTTGAGGCGCTGCGAACGCGATGGCGACGTCCGTTTGAGCCCATAGTGTGCCGAAAAATCAGCTACCCCCAGATCTTGCAGAAAAGATGCCTGTGGAAACCCTTGCACTTGAAACTCATAAGAGATCAATCCTTATAAAAGGAGATCAAAACCTAAAAGGAAAAACTAACCCTAAAGGTGAGTGCATTTAATAATTAATATTAATTATTAAATGACTAATATGTGTGCAAGGCGAAATCTTAAGAGGAGAGTAAAGTTAATTAATTACTTTACTCTAACACCCCCCCTTAAGATGAGCAAGAGTGCAGCTACAAACTAGTGCAAGAAAGCAAAAGTAACTACAATGCATGAAGGTAAAATTGGGTCCCGGCAACTAGGCCTGATCAGGTACCCAAGTACAAGGAAATCTCTATGAAATGGAGAAAAGGAGAAAACCCAGTGGGAAAAAACTCCTCTCCAAAAAGAGATGCAAAAAGAAAGTACAAATGAAATGTCTCAAGAGATCAGATCTCTGAAAGCCCCCCCAGAGAACCCCTATGCCAATGATCAAACCGATGTGTCGCCTCGGAGGAAGAAACAGATCCAACGGTTGAAGAAGAGGAAATCCCTGGATGTGAGGTGAAAATGGAAGTCCTGGATGATGCACAATGAAGAACGAAACAACAACACGAGTGTATGAATAACAAAATGGTGAATCAAACAACTCAAGATGATCCTGAAATGGAATCTCCAATGAAGAAGGGATAATAGGTGTGCCGAATCTATCATCTGTGAGGAAAGGAATATCCTCAGATATGGCCTCAACAACTGCAAGGGATAACAGGTGTGTTGAATCTATCATCTGTGAGGAAAGGAATATCCTCAGATATGGCCTCAACAACTGCACTTGATGGCTCGATGAGTGGAGCAACAATGTCAGTCACAACTGAAGAGGTATCCTGCTAAACAAATGTGATCTCAACAAGAGGAAGAGGTGTAGAAGTCTCAACACTAGTCTCATGAACAGATGGAAGAACACATAAGTTCAAGTGACCGAACTTCTCCTCAGATACTGCATGCTCTCTTGTAGAAAGAGAGGGAGATGGTGGACCAAAGTGTGTGAATGCATACAATCGGGAAGAATGATCAACTGTCCCTGTTGCAACAATGTTGCCAGTCTGAATGTCTCTCATGTGCACTGAATCAGGTGTGAACTCAACTGCCTTCCCTGTCCCACTGTGAGCAATCTGATAGATGGAGAGAAGGTTAGTGGACAAAGATGGAACACATAGTACATCATTGAATGTACCATCATCAATATCGATAGAACCTTTCCCACATACACTCATATAAGTGTTATTACCCATCAATATGTGTGGTGAGGACACAGCCTTGAAAGATGAGAACATGTCCCGAGAAGATGCCATATGGTGTGAAGCACCTGAATCCAGTAGCCATCTAGATGAATGTGAACTGGTGGTTGCACATAATGCATGACCCTTATGTGGGGCCTGTCCATCTATCTAGAATGATGGTGAAGAAGAAGACCCGCCTGAAGTAGATGAAGAAGAGTGATGAATATGGTTCTTCTCAAGAAGAGCTGTCAAATCTGAAACCTGTTTTGCATATCCATCTATCTTCTTCTCATAACACTTGGACTCATGATGTCCTAGCTTAGTGCAATAAGCACACTTAGGTCTATCTTTCTTTGATGATTCCCGCTTAGGAGAAGGTGAATCAGAAGTCTTCTGTGAACTAGAATCCTTCCAATGCTCTATGGTCTATGGTTTCTGTTTCTATTTCTGCTTCTGCTTCCCCTGAGATGATTGTGCTACCAACGCTTGGTGTGGTGATCCTGTGAGAGCATCCAACTGTGATATCTTAGCCTGCTCTCATGTCAAACGATCACAAAACACCTCAAAAGAAGGCATGGTAAAACGTGCACCCAAGGCATCCATAGTGGAATGGAAGGTAGATGAGAATATCTGAAAGTTCCCATGAAGCTTTGACAAAATCAGGTAAATACACTCTGTATCAGTCTTAACCTTACCACAACCCTGTAGAAGAGATCTCTGTTGTTTGAATTTCGTCAGAAAGTCCTCAATGGAGGGAAAAGAATCAGGTACAAGTGAAGTCAACTCTGCCTCAATCTGCAATGCTCTAAACTCGTTGATAGTGCCAAAAAGTCCCTCAAACTTGGTCCAATAGGCCCTAGGTGTGAGACACCCTTCAAGATGAAATAGGAGACTGTCTGAAATGTGCAAAGCAATCAATCCCATGGCCTGATCCATATTATTCCTGTGCTGCATAACCTCAAAGACGCGAGTCAATGGAGGCTGAACCGCATCCAAATAGGACCATAACCCTCGAGACTAAAGAAGTTTCATCATGCGACCCTTCCAAGTGTGATAATTATGTGGTGTGAGAAGCTCAATAGATCTGTCGGCCATGCTGTGAACTGTGCCTCAACTGCTCTGAATGTGTTTCTTTTTTTATTATTAAGTGGTCTTTCAGAACTAGACAGAAGATGCAGAAGGGGTTTTTTGTTTTTGGTGTTTGTAGATTCTATTTTTCTGATGTAAATAACAGAAAGTAGGAAAAAACGCCCCCCCACAATGCAAAAAACCAATCCCCAGTACAAACTGAAAGCCAGAAAATAATAGAAAGCAGTATATGTATGAGACAAATCTTTGTGTACCTGAAGAATTTTCTAGTGAAATAAACTGCAGATCTGGAAAGAGCACAGAACCACCTTTCCGATGCCTATTCACTTTCGAAAAATGGAGCAAAAACGAGCAAGTTATGCCCCTCGGACTGCAAAAAGATCATCTGACTTTGACTGCAAAAAACTATAGCCAAACTACAAAATTTTGAAAAATTTCCTGCACCATCAGAACAGCACCGGAACCAGCTTTCCGGTGATATCTTGTTTTTGCAAAACGGAGATCGTATGCAAAAAATACGCCCGATTCCCTGAAAGTTGCTCAAAAGGGTTTTTTTTTAAAAGTTTCCACAGCCCTCAGGGGCTTAAAACCTTCGGCCCCTAGTCACATGGACGACCAGGGGGCTGGCGGCTAGGTTCTGGGCGCACGGCCCCTGGTTCTGCATGTGACCCTGTTGCTTGCAGGGTAAGCCCTCAGGGGCTGTCGGTAGGGTGCTGGTCACCCACATGACCTGGGGCCAGCCGAGTTAAGCCCACGGGGGCTGCACAGTGCACCAGCGGCGGCCTGGTGGCTCCTCCCGACCCGGTGGCACCTGGGTGGCCGCTTGGTGGCGGACCGGCGACGCCCCGGTTATACACTAGCAGCGCTAAAATTTTATTGAAAACCTTTAAAAATTGATTTTTTAAAATTTTTTTGCCTCAAAAACTGTGTCGTACAGCCCTGGTAAAATTTTTTGCTTCCCAGAACGACTGTGGCCAAATCGGACAAATTTTATATGAAAATAGGGGTTTTTGGATGTTGTGAGCTCAACGGTGAGGTCCGTTTGAGCTCAAAGTGCACCAAAAAAAACCCCCCACCCCCCCTATTCCAAATAAAAACTAGAAAAAGAAAATAGATTTGATGCAGGCAAACCTAGATCTCTAAATCTTTCAAAAAACTGAACAAGCTGCAGCAGATTTGGCTCTGATACCATGTAGGATTTGAGAAATGCAAATCCATAGAACCCGATCAATACCTGCATGCAAAAGACTTGTCACAGAGAAAGAGAGAGATCAAGACAAGGGTTTGGCTCTCACAATGTGCAAGATGTATTCCAGAAAAATGAATAGAGCATCAAAAAAAATACAAGAGATCAATCCTTATAAAAGGAGATCAAAACCTAAAAGGAAAAACTAACCCTAAAGGTGAGTGCATTTAATAATTAATATTAATTATTAAATGACTAATATGTGTGCAAGGCAAAATTTTAAGAGGATAGTAAAGTTAATTAATTACTTTACTCTAACACCTTCTACTTGGCCGCCATGAGACAAACTGGGCGAGCTTTCCTGTCAAAACCCTCTCCCTCGAGCTGAATATTGCACTTTACCTTGTTCTCATATCACAAATGAACTCATTCCAAGGAGAATTTGTTTTCCACCCTGTATTTGTAGCAGCACCTTAAAACAAAAGACTCATACCTCCTTTGATTTCGCTGTCCTGTATGAAGAAGAACTCTTCTTTATTCACTAAGCATGACTGTCATATCTTTGCCACTTAAAGCATAGCTTTGTGATTTCTTGAGCAGAAAAACAAAGCAATAAAAACTAAATTCAACAAACTCCTTTTGCAGATAGCATTATATTCAACCTTCTGTAAATGCACTTTCATTGTTTTGTTTAAAGAAAACGTTTTGTGAACCCAGTATGCATGCCTGTCCATTCACTTTAAAACAGTTGATATAATTGATTCTGATTACTTTTCTTTCATATTGCAGCAACTGTTACTATGCTAAAAAATAAATGATAACTACTCATAATGCTCCTTCTGTAGCTTTATTGAGATAACAGAAATCTTCTCCATATTCTGATAAGAGAAAGAAAAACCATTATCTCTGTTACTCCCTTGAACCAGCAATATCTCATTTAAAAAGGCTGAGCATTGTAAACTCCATTGACATGAGCTTGTTCATTGGCTCACTAAAGTAGATGATTTGGCCTCTTTTATTGGCATGGAGAAATCCTTGGAAGTTTCTGCAAAAATAAAATTGATTTCATGATATTCAGATTGCACAAAAATACTTATGAGTTGGGCTCTACCCTTGTGGGAGCCGCATTTTACTCAACTCATTTTGTAAACCTGATGAACAAACAGTAACATTACATTTCCTATTTTTGCACATGACGAAAAACTAGTTAGTAAAAATAGTAGTGATAATTCTTTCTGGTGCTCTTCTTTTCCTTTCAACTGATGAATGAATGAATGATCACTCCATTTCTATTGGTAATGTAGGAAAAAGGTAGAATGTGATCCCTCATTTCTCTAACACCACTCTATTGAAGTGTTTTTTACGACGACATTAACACAGAATAAAGTTGTCCAACGGTCACTCTATTCTCTCTTGATCAAAGTGTCCCACATGCTAAGATTGCTTGAAAGTTCATGTGTTCGACTCCAAGGTTCCTTTCATTGCGAATAGACTCAGTTTATTGATGTGTTTTGCTGGATTATTCCAAGGGGACTTACGTAGTTGTTCAATTAAGTGAAGCAATTAGGACATGAAAGATTTGACAATTATCGTTCTGGTATCTGGACTGACCCGAAAAATGCTGAATTAAAAAGGGATAGGGATAGGGATTCTACAAATCTATTTCTAAAGGGTGGAGGATGAGGATCGACTTAAACAATCTTCAAACCAAACTTTGCTTTGTCTCCTTTCGAACAACTCCGACAAAGTTGGTGCAATCTTCAAAGGATGAGAAAGGTGTTCAAACTATGACACATGTTCATACCATCACTACGACGCATACAAACATATGAGCCACAATCGAAGTTAAGTGCTAATACTCCAGTTGACCATGCAAGGCGAACTTACCATCAGTAAGCCCGCTAGTGGTATGGATGAAAGAAGATGTGCTCAAATCACAATGCCACACTCCACAATTAACAACTACTTGCATAAACAAAGTCTACTCTACTCTATCCACTTGAATTGGAAAGACGAACAAGCCTTGCTAGCTACTCACAATAGAAGATAGAACCACCAAACAATGATAAATCTTTGTATTATGAGAGTGTTCACAACAACTTCTTACAAAGTCCTCAATGGGAAAACTCCCTTTCCTCCTCAATCTAAGCTAACTTCTAAGCTAAATGCTATATGCCTTCTACTCTCGCTTTGATTCAATTCTTGATCTAATGTCTAATAATTTACAAATGAGGGGGGATGCCCCTTTTATAATAGGTCCAGTTCAGTGGACGGTTGAGATCTGATTACAATAAAGGGCTCAGATTGACCCACCTATGCTCTGATTAGGGTTTCTGCCCTAAAAACTGCCACAGAGAGGAGTGGGCAATGAATGCACAGAATATTCTCCACTCCCCTGTAGGAATCATAATGAGCAATTAATGCCCACTACCATCATCAAGAAGATCCTCATCAAGCAGCGCGTTCCCATTGGCCTTTTCCCGGATAGCAAACTCGATCAACCGGGCCAATACCGCTTCAACCTCCTGGGCAGAAATCGGTGGAATGTGGTTGAGCTGGAACTCCAATACCGCTACCATTTGTCCGTGCCAGATGCAAGACTTCGTCCATGCCGCTAAGGCGTCCTGGGTATGCAGAATTATACTGGAGAAACTGGAGACATTCTCAAAGTCATTTAGGACAAGCGACCTCGCAGCTGAGAAAAACGGAGCCAGTTTATCTTTCAAGCCATCAGCAGTTATTTCCTCTGGGGCCAACTTTCTAGCAAATATGGCTTCCAATGTATTAAGGACTCCCTCCAAGATGTTACCCATTGCTTTCCTCACTCTGGCCGAATCTGCCTTGGCTGCATCGTGAAATCCACGGCCTGTGACCACCGAGGAGTACCAACTGGTGAAATCATACCTGTCACCATCCTGAATCACACCTCCATCCACCAAAGTTTGCAGAGGTATATGCATCAAAGCCCCCAAACGAAGTACAGTCTTTGTCTGATAGATGCGGGTATCGCCCCAGGCCTGATCCACCATGTCAATCCATGCCAAAATACTTGAGGCCTGCTGATAAGCATTGGCGAGGTCCTCCATGAATTTCTCTGTCTCAGCACGAACATGGCTAACCCACTTGTCTGCTTCTGTTTCCATCTTCTTTAAATCTTCTAAGCTGACAACTGACTCCCTTGGAAGCTCTGGTGGACGTTCCACTGTTGGGTTTGCCGATTCACTTGGACGTGCTAGACTCTGCACATATCCTATCAAGGTTTTGTGCTCCTTCTTCAATTTCTTATATTTCCCTTCGGTGCGGAGCAACTGATCCTTCAGCGCCTGATAGGAGTTATCTAACTCTTCGACAATTTGGGCTCCCGTAGGACGACCCAACTCCACGGTGGTGATCACATAGTTCTCGGGCCTCTCCTCGGTTCGATCACAATCTTCTCTCGGAACAGCCACCTGAAGCGTGCGAGAGCCTGACTCATCAGCCGAGATCTTTGAAAACTTCCTGGCCCTCTTCTTTTCTAGTGGCGCACTGATCCTCCTGAGGAACTCCTCCATCTCGATGGCCAGATCTGTATCATCCTCGGGTTCTCTTCTCATTCTGTCTAAAAGCCAATCTGGCACCGTCTGCTGCGGATTGCGAATGACTAGGGGCTATTCCTCCGTTGCCTCCACCTCATGCACTTCCTCTCTTCTTGCACTGCTCTGCTCGGGCTCATTATCTTCCATGAGTTGTGTATCCCCTGACCCTTGGGTCCCCTGCTCTGTGTTTTCCTCTTCCTCCAACGTCATGTCCAACATCTGTTGGAAACGAGTGTCAGCCATTGTTTCATCTTCTTCTTCTTGTTGGCCAGCCCTAGATACACTGACGCTTATACTATCTGATTCTCGGATGTTGGGTTGATCCACCTCCTCAAGCTCCCGCTCTTCACCCAATCCTGCCCTCTGATCAGCAAACAATGAAATCACTCTCAAACTCAAAGACCGAGTTTGTGAGTGCATAGGTGATGCTTGTTCCATCCTCAACGGTATCGACTGGGTTGGTACTTCTACTTGTTCTTCCGATGTTTGAGCAACCTGTTTTCCCCTTTTCACCGATAGCGGCCTTGGGTCACCCATCAAGCTATAAGTAAGGGCGATCGATCTGCTCTTAAGTCTGCATACATGTCGATCGACCCAAGCCCTTGTGAAAGTCAACACTGGAATAGAGAGCGTGTCCAAGTCCATGATTTCTGGCTCGGACCAATCAGGTGGTGGGACCGGAGTATCCCTGACTGAACCATAGTCGGGTTGCATAACGTTGACATCCTCTTCCACCTGGTCGGGAACTGGGATGATCTCACATTCCCTGATCAATTTGAGGGGAAGCCTGGAAAACATCCTTTTCCTTATCTCAACCTCATCAACAGCATTTGCCCAAAAGTCTTCAATGTGGGCCTTGTGTCGGTACTCGACGTTCTGTATCATTCGGATGTTTCTGTACGGATCAAAATCCTGTTTGCCTGTGTGATACGATAGATGATAGAATTGCAACTCATCCTCTGCCTCTCGAGCTGCCTACAAGGAGGGACACACCTCAGTGGAATTTCCCATGGCAATAGGAAAGTCAAGTCCACCCTTCTTCTTCTTTTTCTGAATCTTATCATAGGGGATCAACTGCCTAGATACTTCCAGCATTATAATGTGATCGGTGGGGTTCCTCAGTAGCCGGTATGGATACGAAGTGAACCCCTGCAGCCTGATGTAAGTGAATTTCGGAAATTGGATGAGCCAATATCCGTATTCCTCGATCAATGCTTGTGCCTCTTTGGATACTCTTTGCTGTGTTCTCCACTGAAGGGTCCTCGTGATGTGCATTGTGAATGCATCATTAGCCCATTTGTAACTGGCAGGGTTAGCTAGATGCAATTGTGTGCAGGCCTCATGGATTTTGAACTGATCAGGTGCACAGCCTATCGGCTCCTTGTATGTAATCCCTCGATACTTGGTCATTCTTGCTAGCATATATATCACATACGAGCTCATGTAAAAGGTTTTCTTCCCCCTCAGGCTCCTGAACTGCTCATCTATGTTATCACTGATCATTCTTGCCCAGTCAACGCATTTCTTTCCCTCAAATATGACTCGATGAAGTAGAACATCCATGGCTCGAAGAAGTAGGCTTGTGCACTCCCATTTACTCGACTCAACATCATCATCAAGTCACAGTATTCCTGTTTTACATCTTCGGCAATTATCTGCTTTGGGAGTCTAGTGCGAGGTGGCTTTGGCTTTTGCATCCAAACTCTGTTGATGACCGCAACAACCCTCTCGAAGGAGGTGGAGTACATTTTATCCGCCCTCTCCTTTGATCTGTACAGCATCTTTTCGGCAGTAGGAATCCCAAATGCCTCTCCGATGGCATCTGGCATGAAGTTGGCAAGTAATTTGCCATCCGGCGAGACAATGGTTCTACGCTCCGGCTTGTAGTGGTTTGCACACTCCATAATTAGCTCCGGGCACTGAATTACTGGTGGAAAACCAGCGGCTGCATAGATACCACTCTTCATGATGTTATGTGCCGTGACTGATGGTTGATGGCCTCCCAGTCCGTACATCCTAGACCTGAGTGCATTTAGATTAAATGACCCGAGGTTGGTGTCACTTAACCCTGCCAGCTTGGAGACAATTGCCAACTTTGGAAGAACTGACTTGGCGAGCCTTTTAATCATTGCCTGTCGGGATGAGCTAGCCTTGGCCGTTTCGGTGTTTGCAGCTCTGCCTGTGGCTCTGCTTGTTCCAGCAACATCCTTTGCTCCAGCCATCTCAAACTGTATAAAAACTCTGAGCTTATAACGAAGCTTCCAGCAACTGCACTCTGACTGGCGGAGAAAATTATAGCCAACCAACAACTTTCAGCAATGTGGCTATTTTCTCAGCACAAAATAGATTAAATCTTTCACCCCAACTTCCGTCAACTTCAGCAACTTTCAACTTTCAGCAGCTCGAATAAATAAAATCTGCAGCAAGCTTCAACTTTCGTGCAACTTCAATATTTAGCAACTTCGAAGTAAATCCTCAGCACACAATAAACTTCTGCAACTCAATGCTCTGCAGCAACTTCAGAAGATAAATCTTCCAGCAACTCCGGAAATCAACTTCAACCTTCAACTTTGAAATTGCAGCAACACACCTTCAGCTTTTCGAAAGAAAAAGTCTCGGCAAATGAAAATTTTTCCAGCACCTCGCCCTTTCAGCAACTCAACACTCCAAAATAAAATAAACTCTCAAGGAATTTCTCTCCTCAACAACTTCAAAAATATTTCAATCTCTCGAGAACTTCTTCAGCAACTTCAACTTCGAAAAATGTGAGGAGAAATGAGAGAAGAGACTGTTTAAATAATTCTTCTCGAAGAATCCTGCCAAGTAAGGCTGGGGCTATTTTTAGCACCTTCATCAATTCTCCACTCTCTTCGTTCGGATCTTCTAATTCAAGCGCAGTAGTGGGCTAGTCGTTAGCCAGTCATTATAGCAGTTGTCATTAACAATGATTCCTTCCTTGTAAAAATTCGAATTTTTCCTCTTGGTCTGCCAGTTAACTTTTGGTGATTTAAACAACTTGCGAGAAAAAAAAAAAATTCACTTGATTCGGTTTGAAAATTTCATTTAAGAATCTCGCAGTGTTTAATTGAATCCAACTCGA